>CATIWR010435158.1:0-53143 GCA_949677035.1 Omphalea diandra | reverse complement strand
AACAATTTGCCATACAACTATACAAACACTACATATATGTTCCAATGTCCCCAAATGCAATGGTACTTCTAAATGATTATTTATCTAATGCATATGCTCATGTGATAATGCTAATGAATGTGACTAGGGATGTTACATCATATTCATATTCAAATGCCCTAAATGCAATAATGTAAGTGTTATTATCATGCATATGTCATGTGATGCATATATTCAAATATATCATAATTAAAATGCATACAAATTGGGTTGAGGATATTATCACTTGACCAGTTTGTGTTCATCATGTAATATAAACCCTTCCTCCCTTAACAAAGGTTGACCAAATCATAATAACTTTCTAGGCTTGATTCTCCCCTCTATATGTCAAATGGGCCTTTTGCACTAAGGTCTTCTTCCTCCCACTCATCAAATGACTTGCCAAAATTAATGCCCACTTTTGGTACCTCTTAAACTATTGTGGTTATGTCTTCATCCTTTGAAAATTTTATTACTTGATGTGTGGACAACAATAATACCTCATTGTAATCTTCAATAGCCTTAGCTAAAAGTTGGCTAGGAGAATTAAACTCCTACTTAGGTTTGTAGTTTGGCTGACCATCCAATGTTATGAGATTGGGTATCACCCTTGAAGCAATAAGGCCTCAAATTTCATGATGGAGCCTTTGGCACTCATCTGTGTGATGACCCGACACCTTAGTGAAAAGTATAGAGGGCATTGGCAATATAGTTCCTTGGCAATAGAGTTGGTGGGGGCATAGAAGGCATTGGCAGTATAGTTCCTTGGCAATAGAGTTGGTGGGAGCTTAGGGGTAAGGGGATGTAGAATCCCTTCCTTTTGGAGTATTTCAAAGGCTTTGGACACTAGTAACATGTGCTTAGAAAATCCCTAAGATATCTTATCAATTGTTTCCTTTTTTTCACGTTGAGCTTGTAATTGCTTATGTTATAGATATTGCTTAAGATGTGCTCATTTTCCTTTTTGTGTTTTAGATGAACTCTTAGTAATAGGATTTCTCATATGCTTCTTATGACTAAGTGGGAGTGATCCTTTTGCCTTTAGTCTTAGAAAGGCTTTAATTAATAATTATTCTAAAGTAGCCAAGAACTGATCATGAGAAGAGTTAAGATCACTTTTGGGCTTGGTGCTAGGGTGATCAGTCAGGACCATAAAGTTTGATAACTTCCCAAAATCAATAAGATCTTAGATTTCATGCTTGAGATGCTTACATAAGTTAGTGTCATGACCATAAGCTTGGTGAAAACCATAAAAGGCACTTAGCATAAAGCTCCTAGGCAATAGGATTGGCAATGACTTAAGATCAAGTGGTTTGAGCATCCCTTTCTTCTTTAACTCTTTAGGTATTTTAGAAAATGGTTGGTTCATGTTATAAATGGCTTAGTACTTCCCAACTTCCTTTCAGGTTAATCTCTTTTAGCTTTATAAACATGTGACTCCATTCCCTCAGCAGTTGAATTTTCTAGTACTAAACTATCTATCAAGATCTATTTGATCATCCTTCTCAGATTCTTGTCCATGTAATGATACACTGCTAGTTATACCTTGATCTTTATTATGTCTTTAATTCTTCCTTTAAGTCCTTAGAGTTTCAACTCTCCTATCTTGACTAAGTTTGTGGTGTTTATGAGTTGTCTTGCATTATTTATGAATTTTAAGAATTCAAAGCAATAGGTCAGATGATGATGTTATAATGCCAAACAAAAGAATGTATGCATGAATAAATCAGTGACACATGAATAAATAAAGAACACATCACCTTCCAAACTTATTTCTCCCACACACTTACGTATACATGCTCTTCCTAGGATAGGTAATCAACTCAAATACCAATATTGGCTATTGAATTTGGAGATCCCTTGGACCAACCATAATTAATGTTAAATATAAAAGTGATGGAGTAAGGTCATACTTTAAGTGCAAATCTTATAGGGGAAAGATTTTGTAAAGAAAGAAGGTATGTTTTAGGGCTTGAAGATAAGGGTTCATTCATCATGCTCCTAGATGTGTTATGAGACACATAATATATTAAAAAATATTGACTTTTGTGTTCTATGTGTTGGTTAATTTCTCTTGATCAATTGGCTATAATTTTTAAGTAAAAAATCCTTCATTTTAGGCTTTAACAAGGCACTTTTTAAAAGTTGTTTAAAAAAGTGCACTTAAGATATGACCATAATTCCATAAGTCCTAATCTTAAACAACTACTTGGTTAAAATGTAAACATTTAGGGACCTATTCCATGGATTTAAGGTTCCTACATATTGCCTAGAGGTTAAAAAAGGCTTTTAGAGTATATGGCTCCCACAAGCTTAGGGTGAAGTTGCCATGTATCCCCCATTTGACATACCTGAAGATGCATGGCTTATCAGTGATGAATCTTCCTCATCATCTCCTAAGCCTGAAAGGAGCTTAAATCTTAAGCTTAGAAAACGCATCCATTAAGTAAATGATAGCCTAATACTTGTGCTAAAGTGTGAAGACTACATGAATGCAAAAAGAACTTAATTAATTAATGCCAAACATAAATATGAATCAAAGATTTATAAAGTCAACTCTATTAGTCTCTAATGGAGTCGCCACTGTGAGTGCCTTGAATTTTGTAGTTGCACTCAAACAAGTGGAATCTAGCTTACGTCTCTTACCTTTTATCTATTATTAAAGGATTAAGAGGATAAGGGTCATACATTAATAATAACCCCTAATCATGGCATGCAATTTGGATAAACGGGGGATCTTTGAAGTCTCACGTAAGATAAAAGCCCTTTTGCCAAATTAGTGGTCAAATGGGGTACCAAGGTGGGACACAAACATTGGTACCATCCCTAAGTGAAATGTGGAGTCACCACATAACTTTGGTTAGGGCATAAATATGTGGAAGGACAAATTTTGAGCTTATCTAAGTGATTTAGAATACCTAATCTAACTTCACCCCATTAGAGAACGGGTTTAGAAGTTGGGTAAGACTTAGGGAAGAGGTTAGACACCCATAAGTTACCAAGGTATAGGGATCTAACCTTCGAGCAATCAATGGTTCATTTTTATACTTTTCCTTTATTAATCAATTTCCTATTTATCCACCTAAGTACATCCATATAATAATCAAATATGCAATGCATGAATGTTATGCATGATGCGAGAAAGTAATAAATAATATATATAAGGCATAAATGGTGGATACATATGCAAATTGTGGGATTATCATGCAATCCATTCATTCACATGGGTTCTTGCATCATTGCAAAAGGGGTTTTAGCATGCATTACCATTCATCCATATAAACATATTCATAAGTAATAGGGAAAGGAGTCATGTGACATGGCATAGGGTGTTAGTATGCATCGTCCATTCACACATATAATCATATAATCCATATGGGATGATGGTTAAGATTAAGTTCATGGCCTAATTCCAAATAATCACATCTACACTCAAATAAAGAATGAAGTTAGTAATGACTTAAGATGAAAGCAAATAAGCAAGAAAAAACTTAAAGTAATTATAGAAAGGCAAACAAGTTCTATGATAATTACCATACCATAACTCTATAGTCAATGAACCTAACATGTATCTAAGTCCATGGCCATCACATTTTACCATCACAAATAAAAATCTACATCTTGCAACACACATATACAAATGCATGAATCATGAATAGAAGAAAGGAAATGAACTTGCACGCACAATGCTAACTATTTGGAGGGCAATGGATAAATTTAAGACAAAAAATCGACTAAATGAAGTCTTAGGGTTATTGAACCCTCATTCATCTTGTCTATACTTAACTAGAACATTTAGGGTAAAACTAAACATTGTAGAATTTAGAACGCCCATACCAAAATAAGAAATCAAAGAACTAAAGAGACACTATTCACATGGCTAGCATATGAACTCTGACACAAAGAGGGCTATCAAGGTTAAAAGAAACTTAAACTCGTCACTTGATCATTACTTCAAAGTGAAAAAACCAAAAAAAAAAAAGAAACCCATAATTTTTATGGTAAAAAAAAAGAGAAAAACATGAAAGTATCCTTAAGTGGGAAAAGTATAAAAAGTCCTTTTAAAAACCAACAGAACTCCATTTTGCAATGAATAAGGGTCCTTGATCATTAGACCTCAACTTATTCTATCACCAGAGCCACCAAACATCTAAAAAATACCCTAAAAAGTAAAAAATCAAAACAAAAGAAGGAGATCTTTTGCTACTATTTTGCAGGAAAGCCGGGCTATACAACCATGCATAAGGACTGTACAACCAAGGAAGAGGGCTGCACAACCCTCATTTTCTAGGTTTTAAAAATAAAAAATGAGATAGAAAGGTGAAGGAAAAGGAGGTGGAAGGCATTCCTAGATATGTTGCAATGATGTCTTCGCCTTTAAAAGTATAAAAATAAATTTAATATCCTCAAAAGATGCTAGGGGAATATACAAATAATAAAGTAAAATCTTTGGTTCTACCTTGTAATGGATGGTTTGTAACATCCCCAACATCATTCATTGGCATAACATCATTCATTGGCATTCTCATAAGAAAATATTCATTACATAAATGATTTATAATCCCACATGAACATATGCATTGGATAAATGATCATTTAGATATGTAAATTGGATAAGCACAACAATGGCACCAGCACCATTGCATTTGGGACACTTGAACATGTATGTAATGTTTATATAATTGCATGGCAAATTATCTTATGTTATGTGCATGGTATAACATCATAAATAATGGTATTTTATATCATATTTCAAATTATAAAGAGCATATAACGATTAGGAGATGGATGGAGGAGATGAAACAGTGAAAAAGAAAGACTAAAAGAGGAATATTAAACTTCCAACCAATGGTAGCCATACACCATGATTTTGTCATATTAGGGTAGGCGTACAAATTAAATGTTTCATCTTTTAGAATTAGATTGGAGAGGCAAAACATGAAGTAATGTAGAAAAGGAAGAGAGCTAAGAAAGAAACGAGGAAAGGAGAATAAGTAGAATAAGAAGAAGGAAGAAAAGTGAGCTAACTTTGAGGAAACCCTAAGCTTTTCTAGTTATAGGAAAAGAAGTAAGCGATTTTATCTTCTTCCCACATGAAATTTCTCCCACATAACATGCTAAACATGCATGATTAGGAAGAATTATGGAGTAATTTATGGTAAAGCTCATGCATGGAGGTTGAAGCTCAAAAGAAATAAGAGCAAATTATGTTGGATTTATTGTTAGAACATATTTTGTACCCATGATTTCATAACCCTATAAGAGGGATAAGGGAAAGTGTGAAATATAAAAGTTGTATCTTTATTTCCCATCTAAATGTAAGTAAATAGTTTTGCTTAATTTGGTATGTCTGTGAGGAGATATGGCTCCATCATTCGAGTTGGTTCACAAATAACTGAAATCTCCTCGGCTGGTTCACAAATAATTGAAATCTCCTTAGTTTGAATATTTTCATATATTTTGATGACCTTATGTGTTGATTTAGACAAAGTGTAAAATAAGAAATTTGTAGGGTTATATCTCGTCTAAATGCTTGTAAAGCATTTTTGCTTGATTTATAGTGTGGACAGAGATATACCTCTTTAATTGTGACTGACCTTGAACCTAATGAAATATGTTTTATCTCTTAGTTCTTTTTTTCAAGAATTTGATGGCCATATGGGAATTTGGTGATGTGCCAAACTTTAAATATATATATTTTGTGTCTACTCTGCATTTATGTAAAATATGTGTGCCAAACACGGGTTGATGAGATATTACTCTTTTATTGTTACTGATTCTCAATGTGTTAAAAGCCTGCTTACCCTGAGATTAGTCTTTTTTTTTTTTTGTGATTTTATAGACATAATTAGATAATGTGTAAAATATAAAAAAATGCTCCATTATCTGTTTTCTAACTTTTGTAAATCAGTTTTGGAATTAAATATATACAATTTGAGATATATTTAAGATTTTAAGACCTACTCAGACTAAGATGATATTAAAATAGAGTAGGACTAAAGAATTTGCTACATTTTCTATATATCTTATATTGACCTAAAATTCAACTATGTTATATCGTTACATGTTTAGATTTTTTTAAAAAAAGAGTCATGTTATTTGGATAAGTATAGTAAGAGTTAATAGAGTTAGACTATAGCAAGGTTAAGATTCCATATAAATAAAATATGCATAAACACTAGGCCCACTTGCATGGGACATGGCCATAGTTACATACTAAGCATTCAAAATCATTTTGACATACTTATAACCATGTATGTATCAAATGTTAGGATTCCAACACATTGAGGAAGCCCAAGATAGAGGTCCAAACCTACCATAAAGGTTGGTCACATCAAAAGGTGATTAAAAGCCATAATTGGATTTTAATGTGTAAGTGTAATAATTTTACGATATGATTATGTTCTATTACATATATATATATATATATATATATATGTGATCGAATTGTGACATTTTACATGTAAATACAAGTCAAGTGATAATTATATGCTTTTAATGATTACTTGATATACCATTGTGAATGGACACTTAGATATGGAACTAAAAGGATGTTGTGGTCGACTTGTCAAACACTTACAAATCACTTGGAAAATGGACCAATATGTCCTATTGGCACATGTTATTGATTGAATGATTCACTTGTTATATGCTGGCTAGTAAAATCAATTGTTACTTGAAATGCATGAATTCCTAGGAGTAGTGTTTGCATTGCAAGTCAGAATAAAATCAATCTATTACATTTGCACTTGTATAATCCATTCTTATAGTTGTAATATATCCTAATAATATTTGATTTTTTATTGTGCCATAAGAATATGATTATTGTTTTTATTCATTGAGTAGTGACTCACTAAATCACAATTATGTTTTCATATACTGAAGCATAGGGTTTAGATACTTTGAAGCATAGAGTTTTTCATATAGATACATGGAGCATGGGTCGTCAACTGAATTCCAACTCTCCCTCTTTGTATCATGTGCATATAACTAAATAGAAACTAGTTTATGGTTACTAGCCTTAAACATTAGTTAACATATATGTACATTAAATACATGTTGGATTGTGTATGTATGATGAATCAACCTTTATTCATATGTATTTTTGGACTTGAATGCCATGATTTGTAAATAAAAATGGTCTTCACAGTTTTTGGTATTATAGTAGGAATAGGTTCCATAGGGACATACAAATGAACATGACATGACTTTTGCACTATTATGCATTATCATATGGCATAATCTTATATGTCTATAGCGCATTAACAGAGGGTAGTCATGGTAGTACCCATGGCTCATCAAGGAGAGAGGAGTTGACCGATTTTCATTCCATATAAGCATCATGCCAACCATTAAGAGATCAACCTATTGACAGAGTTAGATGTCTTACACATTTTCATGCACAACACATATCTCATACGCAACCACAACGTAAAATTGGTGAACCAATAATGCAAGTAAATGTAAAGATTATATGCCATCAGAGTCTAGTGCTAGGGGTGGTTACTCTAGCTATAGAGGTAGGGGATTAGGAGTTTCATATGTAGGCAGAGGTCAAGGCCAAGTTATGCAACAATGACCCTCATGTGTATATTGTGGTAGGCAGTATATGGGTGAATGTAGAAAATTGATTGGTGGTGCTACTTTTTAGGTCTTTTGATCATATACATAGAGATAATCCAAAAATATCCAAAATGTCAAAGAGAGGCAGAGGTAGAGTTACATCAAAGTCCATAGTTGAAATTTCAAAAGCAAGTGAAGATGGAGTATCATTTGGTAGGGGTATACGTAGAGGTAGAACAAACACAGTTGGCTGAGATATGAATAGATCAGAAGGCCAAAGTTTTAAACCCCTGCAATAGGCTAGAGTATTTGCTATGACTAGGCAAGAAGCTATTGCTACTCTAAAAGTAATCATTGGTAAACTTTTTCTCAATGATTTAGAAGTTGATGCATTAATTGATCTTATCTCCACACATTCATTAAATTCATTGAACATGGCATCACAATTATGTAGGAAACATCAACCTTTAGGTTTTAATCTATGTGGTAGTACTCTTTTGAGAAAAGTAATGATTGTGGACAAGGTATGTGATGATCGTGTGATTCACATTGATGACGATATGTTGAATGTTGATTTAGTACTATTGCCACCCCGTGAATTTTTTATGATACTAGGTATGGATTGGTAGTCCAAATATCATGCAATAGTGAATTGTTTTACTAAGAAAGTTATTCTATAATCCCTAAATCATATAAGCATTTTATTTTAAGGGGAAAGACAAATTATACCTATACGTATAGTTTTTGCTATCAACACTTTTTGCATGATTAAAGCTGGTTATGAGGTTTATGTAAATGAATTACTTAAGAATATTCCAATGGTAAATGAGTTTTCAACAGACTTACATGGTTTGCCACCTGACAGGGAGATAGAATTCATAATTGAGTTAATCCTAAGAACAACACCGATATCCATTCCACCTTATAAGATGACTCTAGCTGAGTTGAGAAAATTAAAGGCCTAATTGCAAGAACTACTTAAAAAGAGATTTATCAAGCCTAGTGTGTTACCTTAGGGTGCTCCAGTGTTATCTGTTAAAAAGAAAGATGGGACAATAAGATTGTGTATTGATTACAGACAATTGAATCAAATTACTATGAAGAAGAAATATCATTTACCAAGGATAAAATATCTGTTTGACCAGTTACAAAGACCACGGGTGTTTTCTAAAACTGAATTGAAATTAGGATATTATCAGCTCAAAATTTCAAAATCAAATGTACTGAAGACTACTTTTTGAACCAAATATGAGCATTATGAATTTTTAGTGATGCCATTTAGCTATACTAATGCACCAGCTGTGTTTATGGCTATTTATGAACAAAGTGCTCTAACCTTATTTAAACACATTTGTAATTGTGTTTATTAATAACATACTAGTATATTCAAGGAGTAAAGAGGATCGTGAACAACATTTAAGGATTATGTTGCAAATTTTGAGAGAAAAATAGTTATTTGCTAAATTAAACAAGTGTGAGTTCTAGATCAACCATGTGGTATTTTTAGGACATGTAGTTTATGAGAAAGGTGTGAAACCAAACAAAATTGAAGCAATAGTAAAATGGGAAACCCCAAAGAGTATTTTAAAAGTCCAAATTTTCTTAGAGCAAGCTAGATATTATCATCAATTTGTTGATGGGTTTTCACTTATAACTCTTCATTTGAAGTTACTTTGAGAAAATACAACATTTCAGTAGTCTAAAGCATGTCAAGAGAGTTTTGATGGATTAAAAGATAGATTGACATCTACTTCAATGTTAGCCATTCCTACCGGTAATGGAGGATTAATGCTACCTCTCATTAAGGTTTTGGATGTGTTTTAATGTAGCACGGTAAGGTAATTGCATATGCATTTTGACAACTGAAGGCTTATGAATTCTCTTATCCAATACATGACCAAAAACTTGATGTTATGTTTGCTTTGAAAATATGGAGACATTACTTGCATGGAGAAACTTTTCAGATATTTACAGATCACAATAGCTTAAAAGTATTTGATGAGCCAAAAAGAATTAAACATAAGATAGAGGTAGTGGTTAGAACTGCTAAAAGATTATGATTTCACCATTGAGTATCACACAGGGAAGGCAAATGTAGTTGTTGATGGTTTTAGTAGGAAATCAAAAAGTAATGTAACTCATTTATAGGTATTTCCATAATCTTATTTGCTTCAGTTACTAGCTATGAATATTGATCTAAACATACAAAAGAATGGGGTATTGATTGGTATTTTTCAAGTGAGACGAGTATTGCATGATCAAATTAAAATAGTGCAGGGCAAGGATCCAAAGTTATATAAAATGATTGAAATGGTAAAACAGAAAAGACATGGTGATTTTGATATTCAAAATTGTGCTTTGATATTGGGTTCTTATATTTGCGTTTTGATATTGATAACTTGCAAAGATAAATCCTAAAAGAAGCACATAATGCTTCATATTTCATGCATCCAGGAATGACAAAAATATATAATACCTTGTGATCTCATTTTTAGTGGCCTAAAATGAAGAAAGATGTAGCAACCAATGTTTCAACATGTTTAACTTGTCAACATATCAAAATAGAACATTAAGCACCAACTGGAAAATTAAAACCATTGACAATTCCAATATGGAAATGGGAAAGAATAACCATGGACTTTGTATATGGGTTATCAGGAACTTTGAAAAAGAATGATGCTATATGGGTGATCATTGATATACTAACTAAGTCAGCTCACTTTTTGCCTATTCGATAGGGTAGTTCACTTAAGCACTTAGCTAAGAAATATATGGATAAATTGTCCAATTACATGGCATTCTAGTGTCCAATGTATCAGATAGAGATTGACAAGTTACATCACACTTTTTGGTCAGCTTACAATTGCTTTTCATCCTCATATAGATGGGCAATTAGAAAGGACAATTCATACACTTGAAGACATGTTTCGAGCTTATATGATAGAGTTTACATGTACATGAGATAAACATATTGCCTTGATTGAATTTGCTTATAATAATTATTATCACAGTAGTATACAAATGACACCATGTGAAGCACTATATGGAAGAAAATGTCAAAGTCCTATCTATTAGGATAAAGAATGATGCGTGTTTTATATGGGCTAGAACTAGTACTAGACATTATGGACAAGTAGAAGGCAATCAAAAGCAAACTTAAAGCAACGCAAGATAGAAGAGCTATATAAACCAATACATAAGAGAAATGGAATATGAGGTTGAAGATAAAGTGTTCCTTAGAGTTTCAACATAAAAAGGAATCATTCAATTTTGGCAAGAAAAGGAAACTGAGTCTTTGATGTAAAGGACCATATAAGATCTTAAAAAGAATAAGTTCATTGGCTTACAGGCTAGCATTACTACTAGAGATGGCTTGAATTCATGATGTATTTCATGTGAGTATGCTTGGAAAGTATCAGTCTAATCCTATACATATACTTAAGGATCCCGCTATAACAATTGCAGACGATGTAAGTTTTGTTGAGTATCGAGTGAAAATCATTGGTTATAAGACAAAATAGTTATGAAATTGAGAAATCCCTTCAGTAAAGGTGTTATGGAGAAATCACTCACAAGAAGAGGCTGCATAGGAAACTGAAGATAACATGAAATGACAATATCCACATTTGTTTGTAGTTATTTAACTTCGGGGATGAAATTCTTTATAAGAGGGGAAGAAATGTAACATCCTATCCTCATTCATTGGCATTATCACATTAACAGATTCATTGTATAAATGATTTGCAATCCCACAGGAACATATGCATTGGATAAATGTTAATTTAGATATGTGAATTAGATAAGCATGACGATGACACTTGCACCATCGCATTTGAAACACTTGAGCATATATGTAATTTTTGTATAGTTGCAAGGAAAATTATCTTAGATTGTGTGCATGATATAGCATCATAAATAAATGGTGTTTTAGAGGTTATTTTAAAGTATAAGGAGCATATGGAGATTCAGAGATGGATGGAAGTGATGAAAGAGTGAAAAATGACTAAAAGAGGAATATTGAACTTCCAACTAATAGTAGGGAGACACCATGATTTTGTCCTATTAGGGTAGGTACACAAATTAAATTTTTTCATCTTTTAGGATAAATTAGAGAGTTAAAATGTGAGGGAGTGCAGAAAAGGAAGGGAGCTAAGAAAGAAAGGAATAAAGGAGAAGAAGAAGAAGAAAAAGAAGAGGAAGAAAAGTGAGGTAACTTAGAGGAAAACCTATGTTTTTCTAGTTTTGGCATATGAAGTAAGTGATTTTATTTTCTTTCCACATGAAATTTCTCCCTCATAACATGGCAAACATGTATGATTAGAAAAAAATTATGTAGTAATTTGAGGTAGAGTTCATGTTTGGAGGTTGAAGCTCAAAACAAACAAGAGCTAATTGTGCTGATTTTATTGTTAGAAAAAATTTTGCACTTATGATTTTATAACCCTAAAAGATGAATTAGGAAATGTGTAAAATATGAAAGTTCTAACTTTGTGCCACATCTAAGTGCATATAAAAAATTGTTCCTTAATTTGGCATGTGTGAAGAGATGTGGCCCCTTCATTAGGGCTGGTTTCACAAGCAACTGAAATCTCCTCAGTTGGGCTATTTTCATATATTTGGATGACCTTATGTATTGATTTAGATAAAGTGTAAAATAAAAAATTTATAGGGCTATATCCCCTCTAAATAACTGCAAAGCATTTTTGCCTCATTTGTTGTGTGGAAAGAGATATTTCTTTTTAATTATGACTGACCTTGAACCTGATGAAACTTATTTCATTGCTTAGCTCTATTTTTCAAGAATTTGATGGCCATAAAATGGGAATTTAGTGATTTTCCAAAACTTGAAAGTTGTATATTTATGTCTACTCTACATTCTCATTAAATAGTTTTGCCAATTATATCATGGTTGATGAGATATTACTCCTTTATTGTGACTAATTCTCAATGTATTGAAAACCTGCTCACTTTGAGTTTGGTGACTTTATAGACAAAATTGGACAATGAGTAAAAAAATCAAAATGTTCCTTTATGTGTTTTGTAACTTATAGTAAATCATTTTTGCAATTGGATTTGTACAATTTGAGATATCATAATGTAAGACCTACTCAAATTGAGATGACATTGAAATAGGGTAGGATTTAAAAATTCACCACATTTTTTATATATCGTATATTGACCTAACATTTAACTATGTTGTATCATTCTGTGTTTAGTTTATTTGAAAAAAATGAGTCAAGTCATTTGGTTAAGTATAAAGAGAGTTTTTATTATTAGACTGTATTATGGTTAGGCTGCCATATAAGGAAAATATGCATAAACACTAGGTCCACATGCATGGGACATGACCATATTTGCATACCAAGCATTCAAAATCATTTTGACATACTTATAACCATGTATATATCAAATGTTAGGATTTTAACACATTGAGGAAGCCCAAGAGAGAGGTCCAAAACTACCATAGAGGTTGGTCACATTAAAAGGTGAGTGAAAGCCATAATTGGATTCTAATGTGTATATGTGAAAATTTTATGATATGGTTATGTTCTATTCCACGTATGTGTGATTGAATTGTGACATTTTACATGTGAATACAAGTGAAGTGAGAATTATATGCACTTAATTATTACTTGGTATACCATTATGTACGAACACTTGCATATAAAACTAAAAGGATGTTGTGACTGACTTGTCAAACACTTGTAAATCACTTGGAAAAGGGACCAATATGTCCTATTGACATATATTATTGATCAAATGATTCACTTGTTATATGTTGACCAGTAAAATCAAATGTCATTTGAATCACATAAATTCCTCAGAGCTACATTTGCTTTACAAAGTCATAATAAAATCAATATATTGCATTTGCACTTGCCTAGTCATTTCTTATACTTGCAATATATCATAATGATATTCGATTGTTGGTTATTCCATAAGAATCTAATTATTATTTTTGTTCATTGAGTCATAACTCACAAAATCACAATTATGTTTTTCAGATACTGAAGCATAGGGTTTGGATACTTTGGAGCATAAAGTTATGCATATAGACACATGGAGCATAGGTCGTTGACTGAATTTCAACTCTCTCTCCTTGTGTCATGTACATATATCTAGACACAAGCTACTTTATGGTCATTAGCCTTGAACATTAGTTAACATATATGTACATTAAATATGTGTTGGATTGTGTATGTATGATGAATCACCTTTATGCATATGTATTTTAGACATGAATGCCATTATTTATAAATAAAAATGGTCATTACATGGTTTCTTAGAGAAGTAATTTCTATAAAGTAACCTTAGAGTTTCTAAGCCTCTCCCTCCATTTCAAATGTTGGGTGTTTATAGGAGTTGGGTGATTGCACTATGCCAAAAATAGTTATAGTTGCACCATGAATGTGTCTAATCATATAGGGAGAGATGAATCTCCTATAATTAGGGTTTGTACACGGTTGTACGACCAAACATGTGTTATACATCCTTCTATCAAGGTTGTATAACCTTGAGGTTTATAGGGGGACCAATTCTAGTAAGTTCTTAATGCTACAGTTTTAGGGTGGGTTGTACAGCCCTGCGCATGGTTGTATAGCCTTAGTTTGTGATCAGTACAACCTTGCTTTATGGGTTGCACAACTCAACATCCTTGGCAAATGGCTTTGGGCTTGGTTTGGGGTTTTTTGTTGTCTTTATATTTTTTTTAAAGGTCTCTTAAGGCATTATTTCTCTTTTTTTTCACAATTTTGCCTTGTGAGGAATAAATTCAGTGATTTTTGTCATTGGGCTTTACATTTAAATGTTGAAAATCTAATGCTCAAGTCTCTTAGCTCTAATTTTAGAAAACCTACCTAAAGTATTGCACCATTTGCCATGTTAGGCTTTGCCTCTATGATAAGGGCCTGCCTTTCCTTACCATTTACCTCTTTGATGGAGTTTACCATTTACCTCTTTGATGGAGTTCACAATCATGTTCTCGATACCCTCCAATTTAATCCTTATGTAGGCAATCTCAGTGAACTTGCATGGCCTAATATACTCCTATTTTAGATCCATAAATGGTGTATTATATCTTATTGAGTCAGATCCCTTTTTTGCTTGATTTTCTTCATTAGTCTATAAATTTTACTCTAGCACATATTGCACCCTTTGTTCATCATCGATCTTCTTCCTGTCATTCTATGGCCATGCAAATTAAGGACCGTATATAAACACATATTGACTTGATTCCTAATCACCCTTTATCCTTGTTATTTGTTTGCATTTCTTATTTCTCTTCTTCTTCCCATCTTTCTCTTTTGATGAGTCTTGATAATCTTGATATTCCAATTCATCATCATCTGTCTTAAAGAAGGCCTTCTTGAGTTCATCTATATCATTGCCTAATGACTTATCATTCTCATTGGCCCCTTGCTCAACTTCTCTAGTGACTTCCCATTCTTTCACAAAGAAATCTAATAATGGTTTATGCAAGTCCCTCACTTTTGGCTTTGACTTTTTACCATGATACCCTAGTCCTTCCCTTATAGTGTGAGCAGGGATCTTAGGAAACTCTAATATGCCAGTAAAATTTTTCCCTGACCCCTATCCTAGTAGAAAGTTCATGTTTTTCATAACTACATCACTTTATGGTTAACCCATTTGTTAGTGACTCTAGCAACCTAAACTCCTCAAAGATATAAAATAGACACACTCAAAGTTGACACAATTTCTCCATTCGCTGCATAGATGGTCACAATCTCTCCATTATATAAAATTTTGACATTCTGATGGACAGTGGAAGGCACACCACCTATCAGGTGATACCATGGTCTTCCTAATAATAATAAGAAGAAGATTGGGATGTCAAAGACTGTGAATTCCACCATTGTCTCCACTATGCCCTTTTTCACCAAGGTCTTGAACACACCCGAAGTTGGCTTTCTACTATCGTCATAAGCTTGAACAACACTTTCATAAGATCCCAAATCCTTCTCAGACAATCTAAATTTATACAGTAACTTCAAAAAACAAATGTTAATTCCAAACCCATTATTTACCATCACATATGGTGTATGCCTACCTTTTACGTGAATTAATAACCACAAATTGTGATCCCTTCCTTCTAGTGGCAAATCCTCATTCGAGAAAGTGATTTTTCCCTTATGAGTTACTAATGTGATGAAATCCTCTGGAGCACCTTCCTTCAAGATATTCAAGTTGGACAACGCTTTAACCATGGCTCTCTTATGTTCTTGAGAGATAATGAGCAACTCCAACACACTAATTTGGGTTGGCATCTTCTTCAACTATTTTACAATAGGATTTTCATCCTATTTCTCCTTCATAATGTGGTTATCCACCTACTTCTTAACCCCTAATTCCTTAAGAGCTTCCATATCATAGTAGTATTTTCAACTATGAGTCACATGGCTTACCTATTTCATTCCTTTCTCTGTATCTCTCTCCTCCTATGGCTAAATCATTTCTTCCTTTGCACATTTTTTTGCCTCCTTATATAAGCTTTCCTAAGTATTATTGGTGCAAACAACATAGCCTCGTTCAAGACCTCTTCGACAGTAGTAATAAAAACTTTTTTAAGAATTTTAAAATCTATCATAAATGTCCCATGATTTAGGGAAGAAATGTAATAATAGTTTAGGAGAGGATTACCACAAATGTTGGGCCTTTTAAAATTTAGTAGAACAATTATCTTGCTGTCGATGAGATCTTAAATCTTATGTCTCAATCTATAGTAGTCATCAGTGTTATGACCTACTCCTTGATGAAAAGAATAATAAACATTGGTGTCATGCCCCTTAGGCAATGGATTAGGAAGTGGTCATAGTATTAGAGGTTTTAGCACTCTCTTCTTTTATAATCTTTTAAATGCCTTGGATAGAGGCGTCCCTAAATCAATGAACTACCTTGGGGTTTTGACTGCATTGACATCAACCGTCTTGTTCCCTTTAACCTGAGGCTGAGATGGTGTATTTCTTCTTTCACTATACTATCTTCTCAACTTGGATTCTAATTCTTTAGCTTATAAATTAACTTCTCAAAGGTCCTTGAAGTTCCTAACCAACATTCCTATAATTTTGGTACCAATACCATAAAGAGCTCCTTTAATAATCATTCGGACATGCTCTGTCTTTATAGGTCTTGTGGTCACCTTTAAAGCCATCTTATTCTATCTTCTAATTTAGTCATTAAAACCTTTGCTAGTTTTTTACTTTAAAGACTCTAGGTCTTGTAATGTAAACTCTAGATCTGAATTATAAAAATACTATCATTCGAAAGCTTCTGTCAATTCCTTCTAATTTTCTTTGACAGTCTTTGGTTAGTTGAGGTACCATGTTTTTATAAAACCCATCCAATGACAATTCAAAAAGCTCTAACATAGTGTTTATTAGGACTCCAAATGCCTTCATGATTAACACATATGAGTGGATATGGTTCTTTGCATTATGTGTTCTTATAAACTTCAAAATTATTTCTCTAGACCTTTAGCACTTAAAGCCTTCTATATTTTATCAAACTACTTGGTAAAGTCATCAAATTGAGTGTTTTCCATCTCACTCTCTACATGTTTGTCTAGAGCAGTAGTAGTACTCCCTACTTCCCTAGCAAGCTTGCTTTATGGTACTTTTTCATCTTGAATAAATCAACATCAATTACCAGAGGTTGGGGTGCTTCCATTATTACTTTCCATTTGTTATTTCTATTACCAGAGTCTCCTCCTTTTTTAGAATCTCACCGACACATTTGTTCACCTCCTTTATAATTATCTCCTCCATCTTACAATTAAAGTTAGCCATTATCTGTTATGGGACCTTGGGCTGTATGGTCAGCTCCATGATTACATCAACCTTTTAACTTAGACTTAGGATTTTACTCTTCCTAGTAAGTCGGTTGCCCCTTCTCTTTCATGCGGGTTTTGATGGAGTTATGATGGTTGCAAAGGTTATTAGTATAATGCATGAACAAGTAATCGATACATGTTATGCACAAACCGTTCTTACACAAGATCCTTCCAACCTTATTCATCCCGCAAACGAGGTTTAATGGCTTTTTTTTAGGTGGGGTCTCATTCTTATACCATTATGGGGCAAAGACTGCATGGGGCCACCTCAAACCAAGGAGAACTAAAAGCTTAAAAGAACATACATACAATGGCACTAAAAGGAAGAACCCTACCTTTTAAATCATTTGAAGAATTATGCCCATGAAAGAAAAGATATCCCTTAAAAGAGAGAGATGTATAAAACATGTACTTACATAGCGAGGAAGGCGATACATAAATATTTACAAATGAGGATAGTTACATCAAAAGGGGTAGGGTAACGTTTGCACCTATATTAGAGATACCTAATAATGTTCTTTTAGGATTTTCACTCTCCTTTGAAGAAGGAATGCAAACAAGTAGGGTGCCTTATTATAAGGTACTATTAACTCCTACATACGCCTAATGGCTGAGAAGGTTATCGTAGTCGATAGCTCTCATATGCTTGGAGGCAGTTGTCGTGATCCTTTATTTGATATACCCAAAAGTAGTAGACAACATTTGTGATGAATCATCCTCACAATCTCCTAAGCTCGAACGAAACTTAAGTCTTAAGTTTAGAGAATCATTGATTTGTCTAAGGGCAACCTACTGCTCGTGGTAAAGTGTGGAGGCTATATAAATGCAATGGAATTACTTAATAAAAAGTTAAAAATATTAAAAGTGAACCAGATATTAAACATGAAGTCAATTTTAAGTCCCTAATGGAGTCTCCATTGTGGAGTGAACCATTTATTAAATAGATATTAAACACAAAGTCCCTAGTGGAGTGCTTTGGGTGGTTTCGCTTGAACTAGTGGAATCTTACTTACGACTCCATTCTTTTATTGATCAATAAGGCATTGAGAGGATGAGATATTTTACATTGGCAATGACCCTAAGGTATTGCACATCGACCATCGAGGGGTGCTTTTAAGCCTTGCGTGATTTTAAAGCCCTTATTCCAAAATGATGGTCATCAATGGACCAAAAGTGGGATAATATGTTGGTATTATCCTAGGAAATATAGAGTTGTAACCCAATGTTGGTCCAAAAAAGAATTTAGGGAAGAGAAAATTTAAACCTAATATAAGTCAAATAGAAGGCCCATTTCATCTTTACCCCAACAAAGATTAGGTTTAGAAATTAGGTTCGACTTGAGGAAGAGGTTAGGCACCCTCAAGCTGCTTGAATTTTGGATCTGGTCTTCGGGCATCTTTGGTTCACTTTTAATATCCTAATTGAGTTATTGATTACTATAATTAATGGTCCTAAGCATGCTTTTAAGTGCAATCAAATTATTCAAATCATGCCATCAACTTAAAAAAGAGTGGGGTCATGCATCATGGAATAGGGGTCATCATGCATATCCATATATCCATACGCATTATACACTACATTAAAGGATGAGGGAAGATGTGACATGACATAGGGATTATCATGCATATCCATATGCATCACATATCACAATCATTTGTAATCATATGGGATGATGATCAATACCAAATTCATGGTGTAATTGAAAGTACAACACCTACACCTAAAGGAAAATATCAAGTTAGTGATCAAATGACAAAAGGAAGGAAACTAAGTAAATGAATAAAGAACATAAACAAAGCCATATTACTATGACTCCTATGCTAAGGTATCTAAATATGCATCTAAGTCCTTAACAACATATCCTATTATCACATTAAACATTTAACAATATCAAATAAACATAAAGATGTAAGTTATGAAGTTTGAAGAAACATAAACATGAAAATGCAAGTATATAGAGAATTTTTAATGGCTTAGGTAAGAGACATCATAAAAGGGATCTTATGATTGATGAATACTCTTCCTATGTGGCTCTCAAATAGCATAACAACCTTATGCATCACTAACCATAAAGGGTTACCATACAAAATAAAAGTGGGGGAAGATTAAAAGCTAAAACATCATTCACATCCTTTAAAGATGAACACAAACATAAAAATAGCTCTCAAGATCCTTAGAACCATAAGTTCCTCAATTTGTAACGACCTTAACATGATTAAAACAAAGCCCAAAATCACCATAACAAAAGTGTAAGAATACAAATATTTATATACGATAAGACATGAAAGCCACTTCAAATCCCATCGAAACTCCATTCTTTAAGTGAATAGGGTTCCTTGCCTATTAGGCCTCCTTCTATTATGCCACTGGGATCATAAAAAGTTATATTGAAAATAAGAAATCTGAGCAGAAAAAAAAAGTAGTTTTTATAAAGCTAGTTGCAGAAAAATAAGGTTGTATAGCCTAGGTTCTTAAGCTGTACAAATTACCTACAAGTCTAAATAGCCATAAGTTCATAAGTTTTTGAAAATCAAAAAGAAAATAAGAAGAAAATGATGAAAGGGGGAAGAGTGTTTCTCAAAATGACTTTTAGTGTTCTCTTGTCATTGAAGGCTCACAAGTTTAACACTTTCCATAAAAATGCTTAAGGAATGCACACAATAAAAATATTAGGCCTTATTCTATCTTCGCAATGAGTTAGGTTTTAGGATTTCTATGCTACGTATTATTTGAGAGTGAGTTTTGGTAGAGTTTTGTTAAGGCCATTCAAGCTTTTTACCATCTTCAAATGAGAGGGGCATTTAATGGTGATGGATGAGTACATGGAGCCAAAAATGATTTTGGTCATAACTTGTCTTCATCTAATCATAGAGAGGGAGATAGATCTCCTAGAATTAGGGTTTGCATGTGAGTTGTACCTCCATGAATATGTTGTACAACCATATGTCAGGGTTATTTAGCCATAAGGTTTAAGAGGGACTAATTCAAAAAGGTTCTATGGGTTAGGGTTTAAGTGAGAGTTGTATAACCTTAATTTCTAACCTATTCAATCCAACTTAATAGGTTGTACAAGACATTTACTTACGATTATAATTATATGCTTGGTGTTGGACTTTTGATTTTAGGCTTGGCATTGGGCTTCCCATAGTTTCCTAATGGTTTTATCTATTTTTTTCGCAAATACCCTAGCATTTTAGGAGTGTATTTAGTGACATTCATCATTGAGTTTTACACCAGGCCCTAGGATATGATGCTCACAGGGTGTTACAGTTTTTGGTATCAAAGTAGGGATATGTTCCATAGGGATATACATATGAACATGACATGGCTTTTGCACTATTATGCATTATCATATAACATAGTCTTATATGTTTATAGGCCATTAGTAAAGTGAAGTCATAGTACAACCCATGAATCACTAAGGAGAGAGGAGTTAGTTGATTTGCATTCCATAAAAGCATCATATCAACCATCAAGATATCAACTTATTGATAGAGTTAGATCTCCTGCATATTTTATTGTACAACACATATCTTATGGGCAACCATAATACAAAACTATTGAATATATAGTGTAAGGTATAGAAAAATGAAAGTGAAAGAAGGTATGATAAATTAAGAAAGTAAGATATAGTTGACTTCAGCGGAACTAAAGATCTAGCAGTGGTAGAGACATGGATAGAAAGAACACAAAGGGTTTTGAATTTAATGAAATGCACACTAGAATAAAAGTTTGATTATGCAATGTCACTATTATAGGAGGATGCCTATGATTAATGGGAAACCATTATAAGGAGTGATGTCCAACTTCTGGTGCTTACATGGGATGATTTTCTTCACGAGTTCAACAGTAATTACATGCTAAAAGTGTATAAAGATGACAAAAGTACAAAATTTTTGAATATGAAATAGGGCAAAATGACTGTAATTGAGTATGAGGTAAAATTTAATAAATTATCTCATTATGCATCCTTTATGGTGGTCACTAACAAAGACAAATATAGAAAATTTGGAAAGGGATTGAGATATAAGACCAAAAGTAAGATCACAACTACAGTTCTTAAGAGTTATTCCAAGTTAAAAGCTATTGCAATCAGCGTGAAAAAGATTAGAAAAAGAAATGACATAGCAAAGAGTAAAAAGAAGGCCTATAGATTTAATAGAGATTTTAGTAGAAAGAAAGGTAAATGTGGAGATTATATGCCATCACAGTCTAGTGCATGAGATGGTTACTCTACTTATAAATGCAAGGGGATAGGAGTTTCATGTTATACAGGTAGAGGTTAAGGCGAAGCTATGCAACAACGACCCTCATGTGTATATTATATGAAGCAACATATGAAAGAATGTAGGAAACTGATTGATGGGTACTACTTCTATTGGTCTTTTAACCATATGTTTAGAGATTTTCCTAAAAGATCTAGAATGTCAAAGGGAGGGAAAGGCAAATCTATATTAGAATCCATAGTTTAAGTATCAAAAGCAAGTTAAGCTGGAGTATCATATGGCAGGAGCAGAGGTAGAGGTAGAGGTATAATAACTACAATTGATAATGGTATGAGCATATCAGAAGGTCAGAGTTTTAAACGCTATATGCTGGCTGGAGTATTTGCCATGACTAATTACTGCACAAGAAGTTATCATTTGTAAAATTTTTCTCCATGATTTAGAAGTTGATGTCTTAATTGATCCTGGCTCCACACATTCATTCATTTTATTGAACATGGCATCCAAATTGAGTAATAAGCATCAACCTTTAGGTTTTAACCTATGTGTAAGTCCTCCTTTGAGAGTTATGATGATTGTGGATAAGGTATCTCGTGATTATCATTGATGACACTAAATGATCTAATACTATTACCACTCTATAAATTTGTTGTGATATTGAGTATGGACTAGTTGACCAAATATCATGCAATAGTGAATTCTTTTACCAAGGAAGTTATTTTGGAATCTCCAAATTGAACTAAGGTTATGTTTCAAAGGGAAAGACAAATTGTACCTACATGTCCAGTTTATCCTATGAAGGCTATTCACATGATTAAAAGTGGTTGTGAGGCTTATCTAGCACATGTGGTAGACATAAGGTCCACAAATGAATTACTTGAGAATATTCTAGTGGTAAATAAGTTTCTAGATGTATTTCCAATTGACTTACCCAATTTGCCACCTAATAAGGAGATAGAATTCATAATTGAGTTATTTTTAGGAACAACACCAATATCCATTAAACCTTAGAGGATGGCTCTAGCTGAGTTGAGAGAATTGAAGACTCAACTACAAGAACTACTTGAAAAGGGATTCATCAAGCCTAATATGTCACCTTGGAGTGCTCCCGTGTTATTTGATGAAAAGAAATATGGAGTATTGATTATAGGCAATTAAATCAGGTTATTGTGAAGAACAAATATCCTTTGGCATTATTGATGGTATGTTTGACCGGTTGCAATTATCAACTTAAAGTTTCCAACCTAGATGTACCAAAGACTACTTTTCAAACTATGTATTGTTATTGTGAATTTTTTATGATGCCATTTGGTTTGACTAATGCACCCATTATGTTTAGGACTCCTATTAATAAAGTGTTTCTACCTTGCTTAAATAAATTTGTACTTGTGTTCATTGATGACATATTGGTGTATTATAGAAGCAAAGAGGACTATGAATGATATTTTAGGATTGTATTGCAAAATTTAAGACAAAAATAGTTGTTTACTAAATTAAGCAAATATGAGTTCTATATTGATCATGTGTTATTTTGGGACATGTAGTTTCTTAAAAGGGCATAAAGGTGTATCCAAATGAAATTAAAGTAATAGTAAAATGGGAAACTCTAAAGAGTGTTGTAGAAGTCCAATGTTTCTTAGGACTAGCTACATATTATCAATGATTTATTAAAGGATTTTCACTTCTGGTTGCTCCTTTAAGTTACTTCAAAAAAGCACAACATTTTAATGGTTTGAAGCATTTTAGGAGAGTTTTAATGAATTAAAAATAGATCGACATCGACTATAGTGTTAGTCATTCCTACAATGGAGGATTTGTTGTTCATAGTAATGCCTCTCAACAAGGTTTGAGATGTGTTTAATGCAACATGGTAAGGTAATTGTATATGCATCTAGACAATTGAAGATTTAGGAGTTATCTTACCCAGTGCAAGACCTATAACTTGTCATTGTGCTTATTTTAAAAATATAAAAAGGCATTACTTGTATGGAAAAGCTTTTCAAATATTTATAGATCACAGGAACTTGAAGTATTGTTGTGCTAGAAAAAATTAAATATGAGACAAAGGTAGTGGTTAGAATTGCTAAAAGATTATGACTACACCATTGAGTATCACCTAAGGAAGGCAAATATGGCTGCTAATGCTTTCAGTGGGAAATCAAGAAGCAATGTAACTCATTTATAGGTATTTCCACTATAGCTCATTTATAAGTATTTCCATCTTATTTGTTCTATTGCAAGCTATGAATGTGGAACTAAACATGCAAAAGAATATAGTATTGATTGCTACTTTTCAAGTGAGGCTAATGTTGCATGAATGAATTAAATAAGCATAAGGCAAGGATCCAATGTTAAAGAAAATTATTGAAAAGGTAAAATAAGGGAGACACACTAATTTTGTTATTTGAAATGATGCCTTTATGTTGGGATCTCATATTTGTGTGCCTAATATTGATAACTTAGAAAGAGAAATCCAAGAAGAAGCACATAATGCTCCATATGTCATGCATCCTAAAATAACAAAAATTTACAATATATTGTGATCTCATTTTTAGTGACCCAAAATGAAGAAAGATGTGGCAGCTTATGTTTTAAAATGTTTCACTTGTCAATAGAACAAAATAGAACATCAAGCACCAATGGAAAATTTGAGAGCATTAATGATTTAGATATAGAAATGGGAAAAATAACCATGGACTTTGTATATGGGTTACCAAGAACTATAAAGAAGAATGACGTTATAAGGGTGATCATTAATCGACTAGTTAACTCAACTCACTTTTTGCCTATTTGATAGGGTAGTTCACTTGACAACGTGGCTAAGAAATATGTGGATGAAATTATTAGATTACATGGCATTTCAATGTCTATTGTATCATATAGAGATCCATAATTTACATCTTGATTTTAGGTCAATTTGCAATAGGCCTTGGGTACTAAGTTAAGTTTCAATAATGATTTTCATTCTTGGACTGATGAATAATAAAAAAGGACAATTTAGACACTAAAAGATATGCCTAGAGCTTATGTGATAGAGTTTAAAGGTGCATGAGATGTATATATTGCCTTGATTGAATTTGATTAGAATAATCATTATCATAGTAGTATACAAATGACACCATATGAAGCATTATATATAAGAAAATGCTAAAGTCCTATTTATTAGGATGAAGATGGAATGCATGTTTTAGAAGGGTCATAACTAGTGCAAGACACTATGGATAAGGAGAAGTAATCAAGAGCAAACTTAAAGCAAAACATGACAATGAAAAAACCTATGTAGATTAATACATAAGAGAAACAATGTGATGTCCCATATACTAAACATTCCTAAAGTAGGGTGCATTAACTCATTCATAAGACATGGAATACTGAAGTAATACAACATCATTAAAATTGTCTCATGCCATCCATTGTCATTAAAAGACCTTCTGTTAATTATTTTTTACTCTATGTATCTTATTTCACAACATAGTAACTATTTATAACAAAGTATACATGGCTCAACAGACCAAAATACTTATATACTGCATATTAGACTAACATCTATCAAACTGCTAGACAACTTTGAAATGCAAACTAGATGCAATCTTTAGTATGCTCTTCCTAAAAGAAAATTTAATGTAAAGAAGAGAGCTTGCATACTTAGTAAGTAAACACATAATGATACTTCAATCTCAAATAACATAACAAACTTTTAAATATAAATAACTCATCATCATATCCATGCACGAAATGAGGAGTTTTTGCTCTTTAATGCCATATAGACTATCAAATGTTATTGCCATACAAGATGCTATATATTGTTGCCACATAGGCTACAGATAGCAATGCCACACAGGCTATTATATTTGGTTGACACATATACTATAAATATCATTAGTACACATACTATCAAATGTTATTATCACAAAGTTATCATATTTGGTTTCCATACAGGCTATCATATATTGTTGTCACATAGACTATAAGATTTTGTAGGATTCTCAACAACATAAAGTATCAATCTTTCAACAAATCAACTATAAATCCAACAAAATCCCAACAATGTAATGACTAGTAACAACAACCATAAACTTTGGCAAATCATATCACAATGTACTTCCATTCCCAAGTCATAATTTATCAATATCTAATGAAAATAAATAATTAATGAGTTTAACAATCTTTTCATTAATGTGTTCATCAATATCATCTCATTAAACAGTGTTTCATTCCATTGAGTATATGCTCATGGCATTTAACCAATCACACGTTTAACACTATTAGCTATTTACTTACCTCTTCCTTCAAGCTATTAAGCTAATGATAGTCCCAACTTATTCCTAATATTATCTTCAATGTCTTGAGGACTTATTTCAATACATCAAATCAATCTATGATGATAAAGTAAGATTTTCATCTTGTAATGCAAATATGCTCTAGTAAAATATCATGAACATGAAAGGTTATTTCTATAATTACTCTTGCCTCACAAATCCAAATGACCTAATTCTTTTTTCAATATATGGCTACAACATATTGAAAATTTAGTCCAAAATATGCACCACATAACTTATGGTCAATTTTATAAAGTTTGCCCTATTTTAATGTCATCTTAGTTTGAGTAGGCGTTACAATCTTAGGTATATCTCAAATTGTACAAATCAAATTGTAAAAATGATTTATCAAATATTAGAAAACAAATAAATGAACATTTTTCATGTTTTATACATTGTCTAATTCAATCTATAAAGTCACAAAAACAAATGACCAATCTCAGGGTGACCAAGCTTCAACACATTGAGAATTAGTGACAATAAAAGAGCAATATCTCATCAATCATGGTATATTTGGCAAAACTATTTTGCAAGCATGTATAATGGAAATAAATATGCAAATTTCTAGTATGGAACATCACCAAATTCTCATTTTGTGGCCATCAAATTCTTGAAAAATAAAACTAAGAGATGAAACATATTTAATTAGGTTCAGTGTTAGTCATAATTAAAGAGGTATATCACTTCCTAAAAAAAAAATTAAGCAAAAATTCATTATAGGTATAGAGGGGATATAACCCTATAATTTTCATTTTTTTAAATTTGTTTAAATCATCACATAAGGTCATCAAAATATAGGAACATAGCCAGACTGAGGAGATTTTGGCAGGTTGTTAACCAACCATAATGAAGGAGCCATAGTTTTTCACACACACCAAATTAAGTAAAAGTGTTTGACAAGAATTTAGATGGAGCATAGAGCTACAACTTTCATGGTTTACACTTTCCCGAATTCCACTTATAGGGTTATGAAATTATAAGTTTAAAAATTTGCTCTAACAATAAAACTAACACAATCAACTTTGTTTCTCTTGAATTTCAACCTACCATAAATACTATATAATTCTTACTAACCACATATGATTAACATGTCATGAGAGAGGAATTTCATGTGGGAGGAAGATAAAATCACTTACCTATTTTCCCTAAACTATAAAAGTTTAGGGTTTCTTCCTTGACAGCTCACTCTTCTCCATCACCTTCTTCTTCTTCTTCTTCTTATTTTTCTTCTTCTTATTCTTCTTTATTCATTATTTCCTTCCCTAATTCCTTTCATTCTTCCTTAGCTTTCTCTTTCTTCTAATCCCTCTCACATTTTCCTCTTTAATATGCTTCTAAAGGAATACAAATTCCATTTGTACACCTAAAATCATGATGGCTTATTCCTATTGGTTGAAAGCTCAATTTTATCTTTTTGGTTCCTTTTCTTCACTCCTTCATCACCTCTATCCATCTACTAAACCCCATATTCTCATTAAACTTTTAATAAGTTCCAAAATAACTTTAGTTAGAATACTATAACATGCACATAACATATGACAATTTGACATGCCATTATGCTAACATTATATTCATACTCAAATGCAATAGTGTAAGTATTATTGCCATGTTATGCATATATTCAAATATAACTTAATTAAAATACATATGATTTGGGTTAAGGATGTTACAATTCTCCCACTCATATGGAAATTTCATCCTTAAAATTTACTTATTAGAACTTTAGAATATATAAGGATATTGTCATCTCATATGTTCCTTTAGTTCCTAAGTGGCCTCCTTAGGTGAGTGATGGCTCCATCTCACATTAACCATGGGTATCACTTGATTACTTAACTATTTTAGTTAATGATTAAGAAATTAAATTGGTTATTCATGATAAGTCATATCATCAGACAATTCAATCTATGGCTCTAATAATATGCAGCTAGGATAATACCGATACCTTTGAAGCATATAAACATGGATCACATCATGTATCTAAGATAATTCTACTTGTAATCCCAATCAATATGCCAAAGGCCCAATTCTTTCTATAATCTCATATGGCCCATTGTACCTTGGATTCAACTTTCTCTATTTACCAAACCTAATAATGTCTTTCCATGGTGAAACCTTCGAAAATACTTTATCTCTAGCCGAATTCCATTTCTACTACACATCTTCCAACATTCCCTTTTTCCCTTTCTTGAGTAGCTTGCAAACATCTTTTAACTACTTAGATTTTGGCAACTATATCTTATACCATCTTGAACGTCTTTAACTGTCTAATCCCTTCAATATCCCAAAAAATTGAACTTTTACATTTCCTACCATATAAAGCTTCACATGGTGTCGTACCAATACTAGAGTGATAGCTATTATTATATGCAAACTCCATTAATAGTGAATGATCTTCCCAATTGCCTTTGAATTATAACACACAAGCTCGCAACATATCCTCTAATGTCTGAATAGTCCTCTTTGATTGACCATTAGCATGTGGGTGAAATGTAATGCTAAAATTCAAATGAATACCTAAGGTTGTTTGTAAGTTGTTCAAAAAAAGAAAAGCAAACTGAGGATCTCTTTCTAACACATTCTCAACAACATATGTTTTAACCAGTGTATAGAGTGAATATGTTTGTCATGTAGGCAAGAAGTGTGCAGATTTTATGAGTCTATCTAGAATAACCCAAACAACATTATGCCTTTTATGTGTCTAAGGCAAACTGATAATAAAATTCATTGAAATTTTCTCCCATTTCAATATAAAAATAGACAAAAGATGTAACTTACCTATTTGTGCTTGATGTTCTATCTTCATCTATTGGCATGTTAAACATCTTGATACAAACTTAGCTATATATTTCTTCATTATTGATCGCAAAAAATGTGACCGCAAGTTTCTATACATTTTTGTACTTATAAGGTGCATAACATATGGTACATTGTGTCCTCCTGCCTAATTTCTTATCTCAAACCATCAACATCTGGTACATAGACTTACTACCCATCACCATCATCCCATCATCTCTACTCAAAAAATTAGTCTCCTTACCTTCCTCTATCTTCTATAACATTTTCTATAAATTTGGATCCTTCCTCTGAACTTCTCTAATTTTATCATTTATCACAGGCCTTTAACTGAAGTGTAGCCATTAAAGTTGCCACATTCTCATTCTTAAATTTTACATTTAAAGTGTGAAGATTAATTAAGGATGCCAAATTAGAACTAATCATACTAGTAATAAAATCTAAGTCTTTTTTGCTTAAAGTATCAACAACAACATTAACCTTACATGGATAATAATCAATAGTGCAATCATAGTCCTTTAATAAGTCTAACCATCTTCTATGCCTTAGGTTAAATTATCTTTATGTTAGAATATATTTGAAGCTTTAATGATATATCCAAATCTGAAATATCTCTCCATACAGGTAATTCCTTCAAAATTTCAAGGCATGAAAAATGGCTGCCAACTCCAAGTCATGTGTAGGATGATTCAGCTCATGAGGCCTTAGCTGTCGAGAAGCATAAGCTATCATGTTTCCATATTGCATCAATATATAACCTAACTCCCATTGTGATGCATCAGCGTACACCATAAGTCCACCATTTGTTAATGGCAATTTCAAAATTGGTGTCATAGTCAATCTCTTCTTCAGTTGCTCAAAACTTTGTTGAAATTGATTATCCCATTTAAACTTTTCATTCTTCCTCAATAATTTTGTCAATGGCCCAACAATAATGGAAAATCCTTTCATATATCATTTATAATAAGTAGCCAACCCAAGAAAAATACACACCTCTAATTCATTTTTGGGTGGATTCAACAACAAAATAGCTTTCACCCTAACTATATCAGGCTGAACACCATGCTTGGACACAATATGCCCTAAAAAGATCACTTATTCCATCTAAAAGTCACATTTGTTCAATTTAGCATATAATTATTTTTCCTTTAAGATATGCATCATGATTCTTAGATGCTGCTCGCGCTCATCTTGACATTATGAGAATATGTGAATGTCATCCATGAACATAATCATAAACTGATTAAGATATTACTGAAAGTTGCGATTCATTAATGCTTTAAATGCTACTGGTGCATTAGTTATCTCAAAAGGCATAACAAGGAACTCATAATGACCATAGCTAATATGAAAAGTAGTTTTTAAAATGTATGGCTCAATAACCCTTAATTGCCAATACTCATATCTCAAATCATTTTTTGAAAATACCATTGCACCCTTAAAGTTGATCAAGCAAGTCGTCAATCCTTGTTAAGGGATTTTTATCCTTTACTATTACTTGATTCAATTGCCTATAATCAATACACAATAGTACACTTTCATCATTTTTCTTCACAAATAACACTGATGCCCTCCAAGAAGATGCATTAGGTCAAATGAAACCTTTTTGCAACAACTCTTAATTTTTTCTTTAATTCTTATAGTTCCACTACTGCCATTCGATATGGTGTGATAGAAATAGGTGTCACTCATAGCAAGGTCTCAATATTAAAATAAACTTTTCTATGTGGTGGCAAACTTAATAAGTCTTCAAGAAGTACTTTTAGAAACTCTCTCACTATAAGAATATCTACCAAACCCAAAGTATGAACACTAGTGTACACAACGCTTCCTAAAAAAATACCATAACATTTTTTGATTAGTTGAAAAGCTTGAATAGCTATGATTAAACAAGTTGGAATAGTTTTCCACTCCCTAATAAATATAACTCTTAGTTGTCTTGAAGATTTTATCATCAATTATATAGTATGACAATTTAAAATTGCATAATATTTTGCTAACCATTCCATTCCCAAAATAACATCAAATTCCTTAAAGTTCATTAATTTCAAATCTGCAGGCAATACGACGCCATACACTAACATTAGACAAGTTCTATATACTTTTTTTCATAATAACACAACCTCTTATAGACATCAATACACTTAAATCACATCCCAAGGATTTAACCACAACATGCACCTGTGATACAAATTCTAAAGACATAAATGAATGCATATATCCTGGGTTTATCAAAACATAAGCATATAAATCACAAATAGAAATTGTACAAAAATAACTTTAAGAGTTGTTGGAGCCTTTTAATGAGTGACAGTGTAAACTTTAGCCCATGGTTGAGTATGGGCTGCCTGTCCATTACTAAAAACAAAAGTTGTTCCACTATGTCCTCCTTTACCTCTTCATCGCCCTCTGTCTCTGCTTATGTCATGAACATTCTCCCCAACACTACTTTGCCCAACTACATGAGATCACCTTATAGTCAAACCTATTATTGGACAATCTCAACTTTTTATGGCCTAGTTATCTATCAGTATAACAAGTAAGCCTTTTAGTTCCATAACACTCTGCAAAATGAGTTCTTCCATAATTAGTACAAATTGGGGCCATACCTCTACCCATTATACCCACTAGTCCTCTCGTACCATATGAACCTTCAAAACTACCATAACTCTAGCTGATGTCATTCATAACAGTCTACCAAGTTGACTCTATGCTATGACTCTTTGATTACTAATAACTCCTTCAAATCTTATTCCCATAGATGATGTGAAACCACCTCTTTTTATTACTTTATTTGGTTCTCCACTCCATTCCACACTTTATAACTTCTCTTCCTCTTTGCAACAATTGCATTCTTCTATAGGATCACCTCCTCAATTTGAATAGTTACTGCTAATAATGTAGTCTAATTGGTTAGCTTGACTGCTAATTGATCTCGAATTTCTAACCTCAGTCCCCTCTCAAATATTTTGTACATTTGTTCTTGTGTAACTACATACTCTGGGCATATATAGAGACTTTAACAAAATTTATCTCATAATCTGCCACTGTCATATCATTTTGCTATAATTGGAAAAGCTCCATCTTATTATTATCTAAGTATACTACTAATGTGTATTTGTTTACAAACTCCTTTAAAATAATCATCTAATGTCAAAGTCATTGGTTGAGCAGTGCTACTTGGGAAAGTCCCCCACCAATCTAAGGCATTCTTTTAAAGCAAAGATATTGCATACTTCAGCTTTTGCTATGTGGTGCATTCAAGCATGTTCAAGATTCTCTCAGTTCTTCTAAGCCACTTCTCGACCTCAACAGGATTTGTAGTGCCCTCAAAGTCAATTGCCCTTTACTTCCTCACTAATCATAACTTTTATCGATGATAGGTCCTACATAAGTTTATGCTACAAATCTTTGCATCACCTCAACAAAGTACATGGTATTGGGTTTACGCCTATAGTTGGATTATTTCTTGGCATCTCAAGATTCTTTATAAAATGGTCAGCATGTTCATGTGCATGAACAGACTCAACAAACTCATCTCTAACTAGTATGAACTCTACTTACATGTCAATCCATGTAAGTATTAACACAATACAAATAACATATGCAATATATTCACATTATACATGTCTATAAAATCATTTACACACTCTGATTCCCTTAAAAATAGGACGTCCCATTTACTAATCATTCCTAAAGTAGATACATTAACTCACTCACAAGATATGGAATACTAAAGTGATAAAACATCATTAAAATTATCGCATGCCATCCATACAAGAAAAAAATAGTTTTTACTCTTTAATGGCATACAGGCTATCAAATGTTGGTGCCATACAGGTTGTTATATATTATTTCCACACATGCTATAAATATCATTACCACACAATCTATCAAATGTTATTGCCACATATGCTATTATATTTTGTTGCTACAAAGGCTATAAATATTATTACCACACAGGCTATCAAATATTGTTAACACACAGGATTTCATATTTTGTTACCACATAGGTTATAATATCATTACAACATAGGCTATCAAATGTGGCTACCATATAGATTATCACACAAGTTAAAGATATCATTGTCATATAGGCTATCAAATATTATTACCACACAGACTATCATATTTGGTTGCCACATAGACTATCATATATTGTTTCCACAAAGGCTATAAGATTTCGTTGCTTGCTCAACATCATCAACTATTAGTCTTTCAACAAATCAACAATAAATCCAACAAAATTTCAATAATATAACGACTAATAACAACATCCATAAACTTTGGTAGATCATATCACAACATACTTTCATTCTCAAGTCATAATTTATCAACGTCTCATAAAAATAAATAATTTAAAAGTTTAACAATCCTTTCAGCAATGTATTCATCAATATCATCTCATTAAAAAACATTTCACTCCATTGAGTATATGTTCATAGCATTTAACCAATTGCATGTTTAGTACCATTAGCTATTTACTTTCGCCATCCTTTAATATATTAAGCCATGAATGGTCCTGGCTTATTCCCAATATTATCTTCAATGCCTCAATGACCCATTTCAAGGAACCAAATCAATCTGTGATGATTAAGTAAGATTTTCATCTTGTTATGCAAGTGTGCTATAGGAAAATATCATGAACTTGGTAGGGTGTTTCTATAGTTGCTTTTGCCTCATAAATCCAAATGACCTAATTCTTTTTCCAATTTAAACTAGACATATATGGCTATAACATATCCCAAATTCAATCCAAAATGTACACTACATAATTTATGGTTAATTTTATAAATTTACCCTATTTCAATGTCATCTCAGTCTGAGTAGGTCCTACGTTATTTGGTATATCTCAAATTTTACAAATCCAAATGCAAAATTGATTTATCAAAGGTTACAAAACACATAAAGAAACATTTTTCATATTCTAAACATTGTCTAATTCAGTATATGAAGTCACCAAAACTAATGGCCGATCTCAGTGTAAGTAGGTTTTAACACATTAATAATCAATCATAATAAATGAGTAATATCTATATTTGCCAAAAATATTTTACAAGCATGTAGAATGGACATAAATATAAAAATTTAATGTTTGGAACATCACCAAATTCCCATTATATGGTCATCAAATTCTTAAAAAGTAGAACTAAGAGAAGAAACATATTTCATCAAGTTTAAGTTCAGTCACAATTAAATATGTATATCTCTTTCTAGACAAAAAAATTAATCAAAACTACTTTGCAGGTATCTACAGGGGATATAACCCTATAAATTACATATTTGAACCTTTTTTAAATCAGCACATAAGGTCATGAAAATATATGAAAAAAGCCAAACTGAGTATATTTCAGTAGATTATCAAGCAACACTAATGAATGAACCGTAGTTCTTCATAAACTCCAAATTAAGAAAAACTATTTTACATACATTTATATAAGCCATAAAGCTAAAAATTCCATGACTTACCCTTTTCCTAATTCCTCATCTATGGTTATGAAATTGTGGGTACAAAAATATGTTTTAACAATAAAACCAACGCAATCAACTTTGTTTATCTTAAATTTCAACTTCCATACATAAGCTCTACCTCAAATACTCCATAATTCTCACTAACCATGCATGATTAACATGTCATGAGGGAGGAATTTCATGTGGGAAGAAGATAAAATCACTTACTTCTTTTCCCAGAATTAGAAAAGTTTAGGGTTCCTTCTTAGGTAGCTCACTCTTCTCCTTCTCCTTCTTCTTCTCCTGATTCATCTTCTTTCTTTCTTTCTTCCTTAGCTTTCTCTCTCTTTTTTGTTGCCCCGCAAATTTTTTCCTCTCTAATATGATCCTAAAGGAATAAAATTCCACTTGTATACTAACCTACAAGATAAAACCAAGGTGGTTTAGTCCTATTGGTTGGAAACTCAATTTTCCTCTTTTAATCCCTATTCTTTACTCCTTCATCGCCTCTATTCATCTACTAAACCCTGCATGCTCCTCATACATTTAATAAATTCAAAAATATCATTATTTAAAATACTATAACATGTATACAACATATGACAATTTGCCATGCCACAATGCTAACATCATATTCATATTCAAATGTAATAATATAAGTGTTATTGCCATGCTTATGCCATATGATGTATATATTCAAATATAACATAATTAAAATGCATATGATTTGGGTAGAGGATGTTACACATCATGGTACTTTAATGATAAATAACATATCAAACACTTAAATATAAATAACTCATCATCATATTTATGCATGAAATAAAGAGTTTTTACTATTTAATTACACACAAGCTATCAAATGTTATTACCTCATAGGTTGTTATATATTGTTACCACATAGGCTATCAAATGTTATTACCATATAAGCTATCATATATTGTTCCCACATAAGCTATCAAATGTTATTCCCACACAAGCTATTATATTTGGCTGCTACACAGGCTATCATATTTGGTTGCCACATAGGCGATAAATATCATTACCATACAAGCTATTAAATGTTATTGCCACACATCCTATCATATTTGGTTGACATGCAGTCTAAAAATATCATTGTCACATAGGCTATCAAATGTTATTGCCACATAAGCTATAAATATAATTGCCATAAAGCTATCATATTTAGTTACCACATAGGCTATCACATGTTTTTTCCATACATGCTATCATATATTATTGCCACACAGGCTATAAGATTTTATTGCTTGCTCAATAACATCATGTATTAGTCTTTAAATAAATTAACTATAAATCCAACAAAATTCGAGCCATATAACGACTAATAAAAATACCCATAGACTTAGGTAAATCATATCACAACATACTTTCATTTTCAAGTGAAAATTTATCAACATCTTATGAAATAAAAAATTTAAAAGTATAACAATCCTTTCATTAACATATTTATCAATATCATCTCATTAAACAACATTTCATTCCATTGATTATATGTTCATGACATTTAACTAATCATACATTTTGTACCATAAACTATTTACTTACCTCCTTCTTCAAGCTATTAAGTCATAGATGGTCCTAGCTTATTCCCAATAATATCTTCAGTGCGTTGAGGATCTATTTCAATACAACAAATCAATCCATGACAATAAAGTAAAATTTTCATCTTGTTATGCATATATACTTTAGTAAAATATCATGACCATGGTAGGTTATTTCTATAATTGCTTTTGCCTTACAAATCTAAATGACTTGATTATTTTTTCAACTAAAGTAGGCATATATGTGTATAACATATCCAAATTTCAATCTAAAATATGTACTACATAATTTGAGGTCAATTTTATAAATTTGCCTAATTGAAAAACTGATTTATATCTAATTTGTTAACATATAAATGAACATTTTTCATGTTTCACACATGCTCAATTAAGCTTTTAAGGTCCTTAAATGAAATGATCAATATCATACATTGTAGTTATGAGTAGGTTTAGGATCAATGCTAATCAAGGAGCCATATCTCTTAGCAAATAAAATATAAAGGAAAACTGCTTTACAGTCATTTAGATAAGATATAATATAACTTTTGTATTTTGCACTTTACTTAATTCATATTCTAAGCCCACAAAATTATTCACAAAAAGAACTAAGAGCTGAGCTGGTTTCAATAATAACCAGTCACAATCAAGGGGCCATACCTCCTTACACACATCTTATTTAGAAAAAAATGTTTTATAGGAATTTAGATGAGGCATAAACCTATAACTTTCATGCTTTGAACTTTGCCTAATTAATCTTCTACGATTATGAAATAATTGGTACAACTGTCTTCCCTAAAAGTATAATTAAAGGAATTCATCTCATATCATTGTTAACAACCTCTCCACATGAATCCTAATTACAATTACCTTATAACTCCTAATATTTGCTAATCATTAACATGTCATGGGTGAGAAATTTCATGGGAGAACAAATATAAAATCATATACCTTTCACCAAACCTAGAAAACCTCAAGATTTTTCCTAGTTAACTCAGTTTTTCTTCATTTCCTTCTTTTTCTTCTTCTTCTTCTTCTTCTTCTTCTTCTTCTTCTTTTTCTCCTTTATTTCTTTCTTTCTTACCTCCTTTTTCTATTGCATCTCCTTAAGTTTTTGCCTCTCAAATATACCTCATAATCCACTACAGTCATATCATTTTGCTTTAATTGGAAAAACTCCATGTTCTTCTTACCTAAGTATAGTATTGATGTGTATTTATTTTTGAACACCATTAGAAAATGATTTCATGTCAAAGTTATCAGTTGAGCAGTGCTATCTAGAATTGTCTCTTGCTAATCTAAGGCATTCTTTTGAAGCAAAGATATTATGTACTTCAACTTTTGCTTTGGGGGTGCATTCAAGCCTATTCAAGATTCTCTCAGTTCTTCTAAGTCACTCCCCGACTCAGTAGGATCTAGAATACCCTCAAAGTTAGTTTCACCTTGCTTCCTTAATCTATCATAATTCTTGTTATAACAGGTCATACATATGCTTGTGTTGCAAATCTCTACAACATCTTAGCAAACTATATAATATTTAGGTTTACATCCATAGTTGGATTATTTCATGACATCTCAAGATTTTTTACAACATGGTCTGTATGCTTATATGCATGAATAGGCTCTATAGACTCATCTTTAACCTCTAGGCCAACATAAACTTTACCAGGTGCATCCATACTCTTATATGCCAACCCATGTAAGTATTAACACGATACAAATAACATGTACAACATATTCACATTATGCATGTCTACATAATCATTTTTCCATTCTAATACCATTAAAATGTGTTGTCCCATTTACTAATCATTTCTAAAGTAGGTGCAATAACTCATTCATAAGATATAGAATACTAAAGTGACACAACATCATTAGAATTCTTTCATGCCATCCATTCTCATTAAATGACTTTCCTTCGATTATTTTGAACACCATGTATCTTACATCACAACATAGTAACTATTTATAATAAAATATACATGACTAAACAAACTAAAATACTAATAGATTAACTACTGGCTCAACCACTACTAGACAACAACTTTAAAATGCAAACTAGATTCACTCTTTAGTCTACTCCTCCTAAAAGAAAATTTAATGCAAATGAGTGAGCTTGCGTATTCAGCAAGTAAACACATAATGTACTTCAATAACAAATAACATAACAAACATTTAAATATAAAGAACTCATCATCACATCCATGCCCAAAATATATATTTTTTGTTATTTAGTGCCACACAAGCTATCAAATGTTGTTACCTTACATGCTGTTAAATTTTGTTGCCATATAAGCTATAGGATATCATTGCCACATAAGTTATTAAATGTTATTGTTGCACAAACTATAGATATCACTGCCACATATGCTATCAAATGTTATTGCCTTACAGGTTATCATATATTATTGCCACACAGGTTATAAATATCATTGCTACACATGCTATCAAATATTGTTGCCACACAAGCTATAATATATTATTGTATACAAGCTGTAGATATCATTGCCACATAGGCGATCAAATGTTGTTGCCACATAGGCTATCAAATATTATTGCTTGCTCAATAACATCAAGTATTAGTCTTTTAACAAATCATCTATAGATCCAACAAAATTCCAACAATACAATGATTAATAACAACACCTATAACCTTAGCACATCGTATCACAACATACTTTCATTCTCAAGTCATAATTCATCAATAGCTCATGAAAATAAATAATTCAAAATATGGAAATCGTTTCATCAATGTATTCATCAATATCATCTCATTAAACAACATTTTTCATTCTAGTGAGTATACATTTATGGCATTTAACTAATCACATGTTTAGTATCATTAGTTATTTACTTACCTCCTCCTTCAACCTATTAAATAGTGGATGGCCCAACTTATTCCAAATATTATCTTTAAGGCCTCTAGGACCTATTTAAATACACAAAATCAATATATGATGAAAATGTAAGATTTTCATCATGTTCTGCATAAATGCCTTAGTAAAATATCATGACCTCAGTAGGTTGTTTCTATAATAACTTTTGTCTGACAAATCCAAATGACCTGATTATTTTGTTAATTATACTATACATATATTTGTACAACATATATGAAATTTAGTCCAATATATGTACTGCATAATTTATGGTCAATTTTATAAATTTGCCCTATTTTAGGCGTAATTATGCACTAAAAAGTCTTGTAAACTTAGCCATATGTCAAAATATAGAAGTCCAATTGAAAACTTATTTATATCCAATTATTTAACACATAAGTGAACATTTTTCATTTTTCACATATGATCCAATTCAACTTATAAGGTCCTCAAATTAAATAATCAATCTCAAACATTTCAGGAATGTGCATATTCAGGATAAGCCCCAATAAAGGAGCCATATCTCTTAGCACACAAAATATTAAGCAAAACTATTTATAGGAATTTAGATAAGATATAAGGCTACAATTTTCATATTTTTTTCACTTAACCTAATTCCCATTCTATCAACATGGAATTATTGGAAAATAGAACTAGGAGTTAAGCAGGTTTCACGAATAACTAGTTAAAAGAGTAATGATTTCATGACTTTCCATTAGTGAGATCAAGTTTCCTAGGTTGATTAATATAAGGTTTTTGTTACCATTGCCTTTTCATTTTGCATTTATTAATTAGGTTTACTTATTTTCATTACAATAGTAGTTATTCATAAAGCCATAAAGTTATTGCTTTCTAGATAAAATAGAATCATCATATTTTAGTACTTATTGCCTTTATCTTTATGGGATCATATTTGCACTCACTGTGCACTATTATTACTTATATGATTTGTATACTTATTTCCATTAGGAAGTCAAATATTTGTCAATAGGAGATCTTAAGGAAGTGCAAGTCTTTACTTCAAAAATAAAAAATTAGCACTATTGCTAGGGGTAAGTTATGCTTTAATATTGAAAGCTTTGATCCAATTCTTAATCTAGAATTTTTCTATTTGTTTTTATAAACTTTGTGTTTCTTGCTTTTCATTTCTTATATATAATTATAACTTCATATCATAGATATGTTGTAGGCATTATAAGCTCACGTATCTATCATTTCCAAGCAAATAAATTCCATGACTTATAATGTGGTTTCCTCTTGTTTTCTCATAGATGGTATGCAAATTGTGGAGAGAGATTGGCAATAAAAGCATAGCTAGCCAAATGGAGAATACTTTTCAATAAGAACACATTATAGGGAATTTCAATCACTGAAAAATATTTGTTATAATACCTAATTTATTTAAACCACAATCTTTAAGCTTCTTTTCATAAACCACCAACCTTCCAACCACAAAAGAAGAAGTCTAACCTAGAAAGCCTATCAAAATTCATAACCAAAATTGATGGTAGGTTAGACAAAAAAAAAAAAAAAAAGATGGTAAGAAGATAAGATGCAAATTTAGATAACTATTCTTCCTCCTTCTGTAACCTTAAAGTTTAAATGGCACAAACACCTATAGATCTCTTGGTATCTTATCTAGTAACTCCAAGCTCAATCCTATGGAGCAAGTCAGGAATTTACATTAATAATGGGAAGGAGATCAATTAAAAAGTGGAAAAGGATAAGAATATGGAGAACAATAAAGAAAAATACAAAAAGCTCATTGAGGAAGGTAAACCCTAAGGAAAGCCATAACACATGTATCAAATGATTCCTAAACTCTTGAAGAAGCATAGATGCATAAGAATTGATGAAAGATAAGATTATGTGCATAGAGATTATCAACAAAGGGAGAAAATTTTGAGCTTAAAGAATTTGATCCAACAAGAATTAAAGAAGGTTCATTTAACACATGTAAGGTAAGTAATACTTCAACTTTGGAAATACATGATGCTTAACCTTCTTCTCTCTCCCTTATTAATGAATTGGACAATGATAAGGTTGTAAAGACAACTCCATAACTTTTTCATTGTTGTAAATTAGAGCTAAACCATTTCCTTTTTTATTTTGATCATGCATATTTACGAGAACAAAATACTTCAAATGTTCTAATCTTAAATGTCATAAACTAAGAATAAGAAAAGTGAAAGACTTAAAGAAAGAATTATTTACAATAGTTTATCATTGATTTAAGGGAGTTGTATTTTAAGGAATTATATGCATTAAATATTAATAAAGGACAATCATAAACCTAAGGTTAAACTTAAAATTGTGCACTTAAGTGGCAACCCAAGTTTTATCTTTTCTATGTAAGTTTATGAACTTTTGTTTGCTTATTTAAATCTTAGTTTAAATTCTTGATTATTATGTTTTATCTTTTGATTAGGTTTGCTATGGAGAAGATTGAAAGAAAATAAGGATAACTAAAGAATTTCGATTGAGGAAGAATTTCGACCAGGGTGGTAACCATTTTGTTTTATAATGGATTATGTATTTAATGTTTTAGTTTTACTTGCCTAGATTTTTCATAAAAATGCTATTCATATTTGGTTAAATTGTCTTCAATTGATTCCCATGTTAAGATAATAAATTATATGAAGTTAAGTAGCTTTTGTTTTAGTATATACATGTAGGAAGATTCTATAAGCTTTAGAAATTCAAAATCTATTAACTTTTGATTTTTCTAGACATAAAAGGATTAGGATGGGGTACCATTACTTATATGTATAATAAAATTTATAACTTTTGTCGTAATTTTGATATTGAGCATCAATTATAGAAGAGCAAATGGATCTTATGCAGCTAAAGATCAAATGGGAGCCATCCTTATCCACTTCACCACCATCTCTTTGGATGCCAAAGCTAAGAATCCCTCCTTCACAAACAAAGAATCTTATTCCTAAATAATCAACAATTGTTTATATATAACATAAGGTCTTTCGAATAGAGAATGAGTATGTATTTTCTCTTAAGGAGATAATGGAAATAGAAAAATGGAATAAAGTTGTTGGGATAGAGATAGAGATTAAGGAGTCTTCTAGTGATGAGGAGGATAAAAAGGGAAAGGGAAAGGCATGAGGGAGGAATAAATTCTTGCTAAGGCATTGAGGAAGGATCGACCTTTATCACAATCACGACATATGTGTAAGCATCAAATTTTAAGCCTTAGGATACAAGCTCGATGGTGAAAACTATTAGATTCATTCCCTAAAATGCAATAGGAATTGCAATAGAAAGAATAACAAAAGGCCTTAAAAAGCCTTAGATTAAGCCTAAACCATGCCTAAGCCCATAAGCTTAATTCAACATGGTATTGTTTAAATGGTTGTATAACTATGTTTCTTCATTGTATATTCAATTAACAAATCGTACACCATAAAACATTCTATAACTCCATTCCATACAAACCCCTTGGTTGTACAACCAACTCCTTGGCTGTATAGACCACTTTGCTACTTTAATTCTAGAAGTTTCATGGCCTTTGCCTATTATGGGTTGTGGATGAAATGCAGCCAAACTATTTCAACTTTGCTTTACTCCTCTCCCCCTATAAATACCCCCTAATTAGATATAGAGGGAGAAACTTTTGCTAAATATACTATTCAAACACCCTAAACACATATAAACCATACACCTAGTCCATTAAACTTAAAAATCTAATGTTTTTAAGACTTTCTTTTTTGCATATTCCCTACCATGTATAGGATAACCCATAAACTTAAATGCCTCTAAGGGTAAGGCATAACTAGAAGAGCATCTAGAACATAAGCTTTCTTCCTCTCTTCTGCCTCTTTCTTTTTCTTTAAATTTTGGTAAAAGTTCGATCTTAGTTTTAACATCCTTAACCTAAATCATATGCATTCTAATTATGTTATTTGAATATATGCATCACATGGAATAAGAATGATAATAACACTTACATTATTACATTTGAATATGAATATGATGTTTACATAATGGCATGGGAAATTGTCATATGTTGTGTGCATGTTATAGTATTTTGAAAAATGGTATTTTGGAAATTAATAAAAGTATAAGGAGCATATGGAGTTTAGTAGATGGACAGATGTGATGAAAGAGTGAAGAAGAGGGTCTAAAAGAGGGAAATTGAGCTTCTAACCAACAGGAACAAGCCACCATGATTTTGCCTCATTAAGGTAGGTATACAAATGAAATTTTTATTCCTTTATGAGCATATTAGAGAGGCAAAACATGAGGGGCAGTAGAAGAAAGAGAGAGCTAAAGAAGAAAGAAAGAAAGGAAGAAGAATAAGAAAAAGAAAAAGAAAAAGAAGAAGGAGAGGGAGAAGAGCGAGCAGCCTAGGAAGGAACCCTAAACTTTTATAGTTTTGGAAAAAGAGGAAAGTGATTTTATCTTTATCCCACATGAAATTCCTCCCTCATGACATGTTAATCATGCATGGTTAGCAAGAATTATGGAGAATTTGAAGTAGAGCTTAACATGAAAATTATAGCTTTATGCCCCATATAAAAGTATGTAAAATAGTTTTGCTCAATTTGATGTGTGTGAAGAACTATGGCTTCTTTAATAGGACCGGTTCACAACCTATAAAAATTTCCTCAATATGGTAATTTTCATATATTTTGATGACTTTATATGTTGATTTAGACAAAGTACAAAATATGAAATTTATAGGGTTATATCACCTTTTTGGCCCTAGGCACCAAGAAGGGGAAGGGGGAAGGGTTGAATTGGTGCATAAAAATTAAAACAGGAAAGGGATAAGAGAAATGAGTAGAAAAGAAACACAAGATTTATAGTGGTTTGGGTATAATGGACCTTACGTCCACTACCCAATTCATAGAAATTAAGTGTTCCACTATCTTTCAAAGGAGTTTTCAAGTTTACACCAAACTTTTACACTTGTGTTTTGAAGGCTCACACAACAACCTATACTCTTGTGTTTTAAGGCTCACACAATAACCTTTACACTTGTGTTTTTACATGCTCACACAACAACCTCTTTAAGTGTTTTGAGGCTCACACTACAGCCTATTACAATTGGTATTTATGCTCACGCCCAATAATGACTTAAAGAATAGAAAAGATTGAGTAGAAAAATTGCAAGAGTTTGGTTACAAAAATATCAATTCTATTGCATTTACATCTATTTGGTGAGGTATTTATAGCCTTGACCGACCAAAGAGACATTGAAATAAAACTAGTACAAAATCTTCAAAGTGTGCTAGACAGATTTTTGCATTAAATGCTTGATAGTATGAATTCGCAGTCGTCACTGCTCGTTAGATATTGCGAAATCCAAATTCCATATGAAAAACCCCGTTTGTGTCCAACGACTAGTCCACATGGCAGCTTCTCATTAGTTCACTAGGAAAATATAGTTATTGCCTTTCACCTGCTCTTAAAAGTAGTGATCGCGATTTTACTTGTACAGGCCAGGACTGAGGAGGCGAATTCATCTGCCAAAAGTGTTCATCTTCTTCTTTGGATTTGTGGTCACTACCAATAAGTTTTCATGGTGATTTTTATCTTCTAACGGTTACCTGGGACACTTGTCAAGCTGTGGTTGAGGCCTTGGTTGCCTTTTGAGTTACTTTGAAATTTACGATCGTGACTAAGTTATGACTCACACCGCAAATTCGTCTGTGACTTTGGCTTTCCTTTCATTTAATTGGTCGTGGAAAATAAGTGTCCCATGAATACGTCTATCCATTTTTTCAACCTGCCTTGGTCTAGTTTACGGTCGCGATTTATCAAGTTGCAGTCACGAATTAGGAGGCACTAGCTTACTTTAGAGATTTTCTAACTTCATCCAACTTTCAATGTAAACACTAACTAAAAACTGCAAAATAACACTTAATTTAAAACATTAGAATTGATCAATCCCCTTTGTCAAGATCAAAAGAGGTCCAAGATTTAGGGTTAATCATCTTAGTCCAACAATCTCCCACTTTTTGATTTTGACAACATAGATTGATCCTCAGTGAAAAATAATACAAATATGTGAAGTTGGAGTATAATATGAATGAATGCTTAAGATGAAACTTTTAAGTTTGGCATTCAATCAAGCAAAGTAAAATTTCTAAAAGCTAAGCATGATGGTGAAATTTTTTTAAAAGGCTAAGTATGAGTCTAGGTATGATGCTCCCCTTTAACATATGCTATAATTTTCAAGTTAATATTCCCTTTTAAACTAAAATACCTTACTATCTCTCCTCCTTTGGCAAGATCAAAAAGATAGTGTAAGGGAAATGAAAAACAATTATAAGTATACATAAGGAGTAAAAGAAGAACACTTTTATAAAAAGCATTAAACACATAAGGCAATGTATTACAAGAAAACAACTTTTTATTTATTTAACTATGGGATCATAATATTTGTTTTCATCCCCATCCTCAACTTCGTCTTCATTGCCATCTCCATCTTGTGTATCTTCAAATTCATTGAAGTCCGAAAAGACAACAAGGAGGAACTCCTAGTTTCTCTTGGAGATCCACCATATCACTATGAAGATGTGAAAGGAAGAGGAACCTTCTCTTCATCATCCTCATTAGTTTGTCCAAATTTTGATCAATGGTAGCAATAGACAACTTCATCTTGGATTTTGGTTGAGGAGGAGGGACTTGTATGGTGCCTTATTCAATTTAAAGCCTCTTTCTCTTTGAAGCTTGAGAGGTTTTCATCTTATTTGCCTCTATTGCACCAAGGGTATAATTATATGTGTTCAGATGAATAGCCTTGACATTTATAAGATAGGTGAGGTCTAGGAAATTTTGAGATGGAAGGAGCTTCTTGGTGAGTAATTTCTCTTTATCCTCATTAAGTGCTCTAATAAAACAGTAAATGGATGTAATGTGGGAGGGTAAGAGAAACTAGCTTTTTGGTTTTGTACTCATGTGGATCAATTGATCCACAAGGTATCGGCTAGTTTGGATTAGTTGGTTTTTGACAAGGCAAAATAAGAATGCCAAGTCTTTTTGAGAAACCTTCTCATTACCATTGCCTCTTGCATTTACGGAGAAGGTGATGATGCGATGAAGGATCCAAAGGGGTAGGGATTTAATGTGTTTGGATAAAGAAGAGTGGGGGTCGTGTTTGGTTTTAATAGAAATCTCCAACCAAAATTCAGAGTAAATAACATTAAGTGCAGAGATGATGAAGAGAATGTGTTCTCCAACTTACAAATTGAAAAGAGAAGACAATTGGTTGAAGGCAATGAAAAAAGGGTTGCCAAAGGCTTGGAACACTAACCCATATTGTCCAGCTCTTGAATCAACTTTTTGGCTTAGTTACATGGTGCACATAAACTCTCGCACAACCTCTTCATATCTGGGTTCATCTCAGAAGATGAACTAGTTCCATCCCAAGTTAAAGAGAAAAACTCTAATTTTAGCATTGATGCCCAATGTCTGTAGCATGAATGTTGATGGAATCTTGTTTGGAAGAATGACCTTAGAAGAGTTTCCCTTGAATCTGTCTTTTTTTTTTCTTGGTTATTCCTTTCATGAGATGGAGGGCAGGAGGTGCAAAGGGTTGAGCCACTGCCTTGCCCTTGTTTGCCTTAGAGAACTTATTTGGAGCCATTATAAGAGAGAAAAAGGGTGTGACAACCCTATTCATTTGACAGAATTCATATGGCTCTGATACCAATAAATGTAATGACTATATTCATATTTGCTCTGATACCACTGAATGTTAGCATTTTTTTTTTTTGCTACCACAATCTATAATGCTACAATCGGTATCAAACAGAGCACTTAACATCTGGGATTTGCCTATTGGCCCTGCGATGTCATACACATTAGGATTTGCATCTTTGCCCTGCGTATGCTTGAGCCCTCTTTGATACCAAAACTGTAACATCTAAATTAATGTGTCAAACCAATAACTGTGACACCTATTGTTCTCATTTGTAAATCAGCTTTGATACCACAAATTGTAATGTCACAACATGGCTACAGCTGGTACCTATCAAAGCACTCAATATCTGGGATTTGCCCATCGACCCCGCGATGTCATTCACACCGGGATTTGCACGTCTGCCCCGCGTTTGCTTGAACCCTCTAATACCACCAACTGTAACTATCATCTTCAATTTCAAATCATGGCATTACACATTCGAAAATGCATACACATTAAGGTTTATTCATCATACATATATAATCATATATATATTTAATGTACACATGTGTTAACTACTGTTAGGACCAGTGACCATAACTAGTTCCTATCAAATGTATGTACATGACGTAAGGAAAGAGAGTTGGAATTCAGTCGACGACCTGTGTTCCATGTGTCTTTATGCAAGACTTCATGTACCAAAATGTCCAAAGTTTATGCTTCAGTATCTGAAAAATAATTACGATTTGGTGAGTCGCGACTTAGTGAAAAAAAACAATAATCAAATCCTTATGGCATAATCCATAATCAAATATCGTCAAGATACATTGCAAGTATAACAATTGACTATGCAAGTGCAAATGTAATAGTTTTGTTTTTGTTGTGACTGAGCAAGACAAACATTGCTTCCAGGATATTCATGTGATTCATGTAACATATGATTTGGGACCTATTGGTCCATCATCCTATAATTCATTTGACATATCATTTGGGATCTATTGGTTCATCTTCTTGTGATTTACAAGTGTTTAACAAGTCGGTCACAATGCCCCTTTTAGTTCTATATGTAAGTGTTTATTCACAAATGATATGCCAAGTAATCGTTAAGAGCATTTAATTCTCACTTGGCCTGTATTCCTATGTAACATGTAACAATTCAATCTTATATACATGTAATAGAACATAATCATATTATTTCCATGTAACATGTAACAATTCAATCATATATACATGTAATAGAGTATAATCATATCATACAATTATCACATACACCCATTGAATCCAATTATTGTTTCTACTCACCTTTTGATGTTATCGACCTTTACGACAGGTTTGGTTCTCTCTCTATGGCTTCCTCAAAGTTTTGAGACCTTAGAATTTGATACATACATGGTTACAAGTATACCAAAATGATTATGAATGCTTGGTGCATGATCCATGTAAGTGGACCTATGTTTATGCATATATTCCTAATAGGGCAGCCTAAGCTTGCTACACGATCACAGCAATAACTCCCGATATACTTATCCAAATGGCTTGATTCTTTTTTCAAGAAAACTAGACATATAATGGGATAACATATTCAAATTTCAAGCCAATATCAGGCACACATAAAATGTGGTGAATTTTTAAATCTTGCCCTGTTGCAATATCATCTCAGCTAAATAGGTCTTACACTCTTAGGTGTATCTCAAATTGTACTAATCCAATTACAATAATAATCTACCATCATTTACAAAACATATAAAGGAACATTTTTGATGTTTTACTTATTATCAAATTCAGTCTATAAGGTCACCAAAACAAAGGACCAATCTCAGAATAAGCAGGTTTGTAACATGTTGACAACCAGTCATGATAAAGGGATAACATCTCAACAACCATGTCGAATTTGGCAAACCTATTTCACAGGTATGTACACCATACATAAATGTACAATTTTCAAGATTGGACAATCATCAAATTCTGAATATATGGCTATCAAATTCTTAGAAAACAATTTTAAAAGAAATGTGAGGTTTCACCCCGATACAGAGTTAGTCCTAATCAATGAGCCATAACTCTTTCCACACAGCAAATTAATTAAAATTGCTTAACATGTATTTAGAGGGAATATAACCCTACAAGTTTAATGTTTTTCACTTTTTCAAAATCAGAATATAAAGTGATCAAAATATAACAAAATAGAAGACTGAGATAATCTCAGTTCGTTTTTGAACCAGTCGTGATGAAGGGGTCATATCTCTTCACACACATAGAATCAAGTAAAACTGTTTCATATGCATTTATATGAGACATAAAGCTACAAATTTCATGTTTTGTACTTTCCCAATTCCTCTTCTAGGGTTATTAAATCATGAGTGAAAAATTATGCTCTAAAATTATGCTCTAACAGCAAAATCAACAGAATCAACTCTTGTTCTCTTGGATTACAACTTCCATCCAAGAGCTTTACCTCCCATAATTATCACTAACCATGCATGATTAACATGTCATGAGAGGTTAATTTCAGTTGAGAAGAAGATAAATTACTTACCTATTGTCCCATAATTGGAAAACCTTAAGCAGCCTACACTTCTTCCTCTCCTTCTTCTTCTTCTTCCTTTCTTTCTTTCTTCCTTAGCTCTCTCTCTATTTCATCTAGTGTATTTTGACCTTATCTCCTCTCTTACCAGCCCATAATGGCAGATAATTATAATTTGTATTCTTACTCTAATAGGACAAAAGATTGGTGGCTTGTTCCTATTGGTTAAAAGTTAAACAGTTTTGCTTTTAGTCCTCCCTTTTCTTCATTCCTTCATCACCTTCGTCCATTCTCTAATTTCTAAATGCCCTTTCTACTTTTAGATGAGCTCTCAAACACCATTATTTATGATGCTATAATAAGCACACAATATGAAATAATTTATCATATAACTATGCAAACACTACATATATGTTCAAGTATCCCAAACGCAATGGTGCAATTGTTATTATCATGTTTTTACAATTCACATGTCTAAATGATTATTTATCTTGTGCATATGTTCATGTGAGATTTCATATCATTTGATGCAGTGCATATGCTCATATGTGATTTCATATCATTTGTACAATGAATATATTCATGTGATAATGCCAATGAATAGGAACAGGGATGTTACATTTCTTCCCCTCTTATAAATAATTTCATCCTCAAAATTTAGTACTTATAAACAAATGTGGATATTGTCATTTCACGTTCTCTTTGGTTTCCCATGTAGCCTATTCTTGTGAGTAGTTTCTCCATAACACCTTAACTAAAGGGATTTCTCGATTTTGTAATTGTTTTCTCTTATAACCGATGATTTCCATTAGTTCTTCAATGTAACTTACATCATTTGCAATTGTTATAGCTGGGTCCCTAAGTATATGTGTAGGATCAGACTGATACTTCCTTAGCATACTTACATGAAATACATCATGAATTTGAGCCATTTATGGTGGTAGTGCTAGCCTATAAGCTAATGGACCAATTCTTTCTAAGATCTCAAATGGTCCTATGTATTGAGAACTCAGTTATACACATTCCTTTTTCATCCCAATAGGTTGGACTTCGACATTTTCTTTCATATAGTGCTTTATATGGTGCCATCTGTATACTGCTATGATAACGGTTATTATAAGCAAATTCAAACAAGGCAATATATTCATCCCACGCACTTTTAAACTCTATCACACAAGCTCGAAGCATGTCTTCAAGTGTCTGAATTATTTTTTATTCAAAGTCCTCGGTAACCCATATATAAAGTCTATGGTTATTCTTTCCCATTTCCATATTGGAATCATCAATGGTTTTAATTTTCTAGCTAGTGCTTGATGTTCCATTTTGATCTGCTGACAAGTCAAACATGTTAAAACATATGCTATCACATCTTTATTCATTTTAGGCCACCAAAAATGGGATCACATGGTATTATACATTTTTGTCATTCCTGGATGTATGGCATATGGAGCATTATGTGTTTCTTCAACATTAGGCACACAAATACTAGAACCCAATATTAAGGAATCATTTCGAATATCAAAATCACCATGTCTCCCCTGTTTTACCATTTCAATCATCCCATATAACTTTGGATACTTGCCATGGGCTTCTTTAATTCGATCATGCAACACTGGTCTCACTTGAAAAGTAGCAATCAATACTTCATTCTTTTGTAGGTTTAGTTCTATATTCATAGCTCGTAATTGAACTAAATAAGACAATAGAAATACCTGTAAATAGGCTACATCACTTTTTGATTTCCTGCTCAAAGCATCCACAACCATATTTGCCTTCCCTAGGTGATACTCAATGGTACAATCATAATCCTTTAGCAGTTCTAACCACCGCCTCTGTCTTGTGTTTAATTCTTTTTGGCTCATCAAATACTTCAAGCTTTTGTGATATGTAAACATCTAAAAAGTTTATCCATACAAGTAGTGTCTCCATATTTTCAAAGCAAACACTACAGTAGTAAGTTCTTAGTCATGTACTATGTAAGATAACTCATAAGTTTTCAGTTGTCTAGATGCATATGTAATTACCTTACCATGCTGCATTAAAACACATCCCAAACCTTGATGAGAGGCATCACTATATATTGCAAATCCTCTATTACTAGTAGGAATGGTTAATACTGGAGTAGATGTCAATCAATCTTTTAATTCATATATGTCCTAAAAATACCACATGTAAAATAAACCTCACAACCATTTTTAATCATGCGAAAAGCCTTGACAGCAGAAACTAGACATGCTGGTATAATTTGCCTTTCCCCTTGAAACACAACCCTTGTATGATTCGAAGATTCTAGAACAACTTCTTTAGTAAAACAATTCACTATTGCATGATATTTAGACAACTAGTCCATACCCAGTATCACATCAATTCACGTAGTGGCAATAGTACTAAATCATTCCACCTTGATTACAACAACTTTCAGTTTGGTATAACTTTCAAGATCTGCAGCTGTGATCTTACTTCTAATCTCATATCTCAGTCCCTCTTCAAATTTTTAACATTTGTCTCTATCAGTGGTTACCATAAATGATGTTTAATGAGATAATTGATTGAATTTCACCTCGTACTCAGCTATAGTCATTTGCCCCTGTTGTAGGTTCAAAAACTCTCTTCTCTTATCATTTTTATAAATTTATGGCATGTGATTATTATTGAACTCACGGAGAAAGTCATCCCATGTAATCACTAGACGCTGGGCATTACTCCCTGGAATGCTTTCCCACCAATCATATGCATCCCCTTGTAATAGCAATACTGCATAATCAAACTTTTCTTCTAGTGTGCATTTCATCAAATTCAAAACTCTTTGTGGTTGTTTTAACCATGTCTCTGTCATTAATGGATCTGTGGTACCACTGAAGTCAACTACACCCTATTTTCTTAGTTTATCATACTTTGTCTCTCTTTGAATTTCTTGACCCTGCACTATTTGTTCACTAATTTTATGTTGTGGCTACCTATAAGATATGTGTTATGCATGAACATGTGTAAGAGATCTAACTCTATCAGCAGTTTGATCTCTTAATGGTTGGCACGATGCGTATATGGAATACAAATTGGCTGACTCCTCTCTCCTTGGTAAGCCATGGGAACTAGACAAATAAGACTGTGTCATATGATAATGCAAATATTGCAAAAGTTATGTCATGTTCATATGCATGTCCCTATGAAACATATCCTTGCTCTGATACCAATAAATTGTAACAACCATTTGCGTTTACTAATAAATGTAATGACCACTTGGGTTTACAATTCATGTTGCTCTGATACCAATAAATCTAACGACCAATGATACCACTAAATGTTAGCGTTTTTTCTTTTCACTACCACAATCTGTAATGCTACAATCGGTACCTATCAGAGCACTCAACATCCAGGATTTACCCGTTAGCCTCGTGATGTCATACACACCAAAAATTGCACGTCTGCCCCGCGTATGCTTGAGCCCTCTCAGATACCAAAACTGCAACATCTAAATTTATTTATCAAACCAATAACTGTGACATCCATTATTCTCATTTGTAAATTAGCTTTGATACCATAAATTGTAACGTCACAATGTGGCTACAGCTGGTACCTATCAGAGCACTCAACATCCTATATTTAGAGGAAATATAACCCTATAAGTTTCATGTTTTGCACTTTGTCAAAATCAGAATATAAAGTCATCAAAATATAACAAAATAGAAGACTAAGATTATCTCGATTCATTTTTTAACCAATCCTGATGAATGAGTCATATCTCTTTACACACACAGAATCAAGTAAAACTGTTTCATATGCATTTATATGAGACATAAGGCTACAACTTTCATGTTTTGCACTTTCCCTAATTCGTCTTATAGGGTTATAAAATTGTGAGTAAAAAATTATGCTCTAATAATAAAATCAACAGAATCAACTCTTGTTCTCTTGGATTACAACTTCCATCCAAGAGCTCTACCAATTACTCCATAATTCTCACTAACCATGCATGATTAACATGTCATGAGAGGTTAATTTTAGTTGAGAAGAAGATAAATTACTTACCTATTGTCCCAGAATTATAATTTATATTCATACTCTAATAGGACAAAAGATTGGTGGCTTGTTCCTATTGGTTGAAAGTTAAACAGTCTTACTTTTAGTCCCTTTTCTTCATTCCTTCATCACCTTCGTCCATTCTCTAATTTCTAGATGCTCTTTATACTTTTAGATGAGCTCTCAAACACCATTATTTATGATGCTATAATAAGCATACAACATGAAATAATTGTCATATAACTATGCAAAAACTATATATATGTTCAAGTATCCCAAATGCAACAGTGCAATTGTTA
>CATIWR010435110.1:0-25775 GCA_949677035.1 Omphalea diandra | reverse complement strand
TTCCTCTCTCATCTTCATTGTGATATGATCGATCTGCAAGAGAAGTTGGGAGTCCCTCCTTGCCATCTTTCAGACTTCATAGAGTTTGATAAGACTCAAGAAGAAGAAGCCAATGATGAAGCTGAGGATGGAAATGAGGCTGAAGGTGAAGGTAAAGATAAAGACTTTTCTAGAAATGATTCTCCTACTTTCTAGTTTAGGATCTCTTTTGTGTTTTCTTTTTTTTTTTTTTTTTTTCGCAACAAAATGTGATCCCATAAAACTTGTTTCTAAGTTTATATATATATATATATATATATATATATATATATATATATATATATAAGTTGTTTCTTTGCTGAAATTTTGTGTTATGTACTTGTTTTACTTCATTTGCATATGCATTTACTCCCTATGTTTACTTTCATACTTATGCAATTGATCTTTTTCCCTTCTACCCTCTTTTTGATCTCACCAAAGGAGGAGAGATAGAATCTAGAATGAATTAAAAGAGGAAAGAAAAACAATAACATTAGTTGAGGGGAGAATAGGAGCATAAGGACATAGAAGCATAAGAGCATCGTACTTAGAACTTTAGTCTTAAAGTCATACTTATCTAGAATGAATCGAAAGGGTAAAGAAAAATAATAGCACTAGTTAAGGGAGAGCATAAGAGCATAAGGACATAGAAGCATAAGAGCGTCATACTTAGAACTTTGGTCTTAAAGTCATACTTAGAAAAATTTTCTAAAATTTCTAAGTATACATTTGAATAATTTATCACTCCAACATTACATTTTTGCATTATTTTTCCTTAGGATCAATATAAGTTGTCAAATTCAAAAAGGGGAGATTTTTGGACTAGGTTGGTTAACCTTAAGTCTTAGACCTCTTTTGATCTTGACAAAGGAGATTGATCAATCCTATTATTTCAATTGAGTGTTGTTTTGCAGAATTAAGTTTATTTTTCAAGTGGAAGTTGGATGGAGTTCATAATCTTCAATAAGGCAAAGTTCATCCAAATTCGCAGTCAGTGATCTATAATTCATGATCGCAACTTAGTTCAAAGACAGGTTGAAACTCAGCTAGACAGATTTGGCCAACATCGTTGTCGTGACTCATCCAAAGATAGGAGTGTCGAAGTCATAGATGAATTTGCAGTTTGTGTCATGCCTCAGTCGCGATCACGACATTCAAAGTGATTTAAGAGGGAACCAAGTCCATAATCATAGAATGCCAAGTGTTCCAAGTATCCTTTGAAGAACAAAATTTGTGAGGGCAACATATTGGGTAGCGACAGTGATTCAAAAAAAGAAGATTGTCTTTCAAATAGAAGAATTTGCGTCTTGACTCTTGCCCTGTAGAAAAAAGAATCATGATCGCGACTTTTATGAGCAGTTAGAATGCAATGGCTATATTTTCCTGATGGACCAATGAGGAGCTGCCACGAGGACTAGCTATTAGACCAAACGGGGTTTTCTGCCCCAATTTTTGGCTCCCGTATGGAAATTTGGATTTTGCGACTGCGAATGACCAGTAGCGACAGCAACTCTTGCCTAACATACAATTAATACAGAATCTGCCTAACATGTCTTGGAGATTTGTTGAGCTTTAAAGTCTAACATCTCTTTGGTGGGTATGGTGTATAAATACTCCACCAAATAGTGATAAATAAGACAAATGGAGAATTCATTACTTATGTTAAAGCTCTTAAACTTTTGCTACTCAATTTCTTCTCTTTTTCACGAGATTGTAATTAATAGGTATGAGCATTAAACACCAATTATACGAAAGGTTTTAGTGTGAGCCTGTGAAAACACTTAAGAGAGGTTTTAGTGTGATCCTTGGAAAACACTTATAAGAGAGGTTATTGTGTGAGCCTTGAAAATAGAAAGTGCAAAGGTCATTGTGTGAGCCTTGAAAACATAAAGTGTAAAAGTTAAGTGTGAGCTTGGAAACGTCATTCTAAGTTAGCAAAACACCAAACTGCATAGAATTAGGGAGTGGACATAAGGTTGTTTATACCCGAACCACTATAAATCCTTGTGTCTCTTTTATACTCCTTATTTATCCTCATTTTAATTTTTTTTATATGCCAATTCAACCCCTTTTCTTGGTGCCTAGGGCCAACACACATGAATAAAAATGGTTCTTTGAAATTCTTTGCCTTATGTGATTGATGGAACTTACTTTTATGATTGCAATTCTTATTAATTTTGCCCCTTATGAACAATTATCTATTTGTTATTCATTTGTTCTTTTCATTTTTGCACCCTCTTTTCGATCTTACCAAAGGAGGAGAGATAGAATCAAGAAAGAATCTAAGGGGGATAGAAAATAACTTGCAAATAATAGCATAAGTTGAGGGGGAGCATCATACTTATCATACTTAGAATGTTTTGTTAGAAATTTCACTTTGATTGGTTGAATGTCATACTTAGGAAATTTCACCTTGATCTTTGTCTAGAAATTTCTTAGTCCAAGTTGAATCATTCACTATTCTAACTTCGCAACTTCAAAACTCATGCATTTATTTTTCCTTAGTATTAATCTAAGTTGTCAAAATCAAAAAGGGGAAGATTGTTGGACTAGGTTCATTTAACCTAAGTCATGAACCTCTTTTGATCTTGACAATAGAGATTGATTAATTTTAATGCTTTCATTAAGTGTTGTTTTGCATATTATAAGTTAGATTTTATCATTAGAAGTTGGATGGAGTTCAAATCTCCAGCCTTGTAATGCTTTCATTAAGTGTTGTTTTGCATATTATAAGTTAGATTTTGTCATTAGAAGTTGAATGGAGTTCAAATCTCCAACCTTGTAAAGTTCACTCTAATTCGCGGTGAGTGTATTGAAAATCGCAATCACGAATCAATCACAAGGAAGGATGAAGCTAGGCCAGAGAAATTTGGGGGCAACTTCATTGCTGCGACACACCCAAAGTTGGCAAAGCCTTAGTTGCAGATGAATTCGAGGTATGTGTCATGCCTTAGTCGGGACCGCAAATTTTATAGTGACAAAGGAGGAAAACAAAGCCACAACCACAACTTGACAAGGGTCCTAGGTGTCCGTTGAAGATAAAAAATTGCAAAAGCAAAAGTTTGTTCGCGGCCGCAACTCAAGCAATTGAAGTTTCTCTTCATAATAGAGGAATTTGCAGTCTTAGTCGCGACTTTTGAGAGTGGTTAGACCACAAATGACTATATTTTCTTGGATGACCAATGGAAAGCTAACAAATGAACTAGCCGTTAGACATAAATAGGATTTTTCAGCCAAAATTGGAAATTTGGGACTGCGAATAGTTAGTAGCGACTGCGACTTTAGCCTGACAAGCATTTAATGTTGAATCTCCTTAGCACATCTTTGAAATTTGTTAATAGTTTTAGTCTAACGTCTCTTTGGTGGATATGAGCTATAAATAATCCACCAAACATATGTAAATGTAAGAAAATTCATTAATTTGTAACAAAACTCTAGCAAATTTGCTCCTCATTCTTTCAATTCTTCTTTATGCATTAAGTGATTGTTTGGTGTGAGTAATAAACACCATTGTGAGAGGTTTTAGTGTGAGCCTTGAAAACACTTGTGAGAGGTTTTAATGTGAGCCTTGAAAACACTTGTGAGAGGTTTTGGTGTGAGCTTAAAAAATGCAAGTTGTAAAAGTTTGGTGTGAGCTTAGAAAGACCATTTGAGTTGAGTGAAATACCCAATTGTAGAGAATTGGGGAGTGGACGTGGGGTTAATTAACACCCAAACCACTATAAACACTTATGTCAATTTCTCTCTTCTTCTACTCAACTTCTTAACCACCTTATCCCTCATTTTATTTTTTAATTGAACACCAATTCAACCCCCCCCTCCCCCCTTTCTTGATGCCCTAGGCCAATAAAAATGTCTTTGGTGTTGTTCTTAATGTTGTTCAACAACCTTAAGCATCCCATGCAATTTAAAAATAGTTTTCTTCATATTATGCATGTTGTAGTTAATAATGAATGCATCATATACATCAAGCAAAGACTAAAGAATAATGTCAATAACCAATTCTTAACAAATGACAAGGCCAAGTTTTGGTAAGTGTTTAAGATGACCTTTCATCTTCAAAACATGAGGACTAATTGAGCTACCAGTAGCTAACTTGTACGACAGTAGAGCCTTGACGGTATTAAATCTTTCAATTTGAGCTTTCTCTTAGAACATTTCATTGAGATGACCCATCATAGTATAAGCCTCCATTTCCATCAACTGCTTATAGAGCTCTAATTCCATGTTGGCAAACATAAGGTAAGTGACATCCACTGAGTCATTAAGATGTTTTGTGTAAGCATCCCATTAGATTCTAAGAGCATTAGCAGTAAGCTCTGTAAGGATAGGTTGATTTAGTAAATATTCCTTTACATCTTCCTTAAGAACAATTCTCAAGTTTTTATACCAATATAGGAAATTAGTCCCATTCAATTTATCTTTCTCAAGGATCGATCAGAGTGACAAATTAGAGGTGTTGTTTGAAGCCATAATTTATAGCAATGATATATAGAGTGCGCTTAGCATTTTATTAAATATTAACTCCCATTAAATTTTATCAAATCATTGACCTTAAATTACAATTTTCAAAAATTAAAATATTTAGTGTGCCAAGATCCATATCTCACCTAATTCTAAGTAAGTTTTGGCTTATCACTTAAAATTTGTTTATTTAGGTAGGTAACACCTTGTTATATTTTATGTAACTCTTGAATAACTATGGGATATTCACATCACGTGTCCCAACTTATCCCATCTTATGACCTAAGTTCAAAACTATTTTGGTGATCTAGTTAAGTCTAACCATTTCAAACTTATGGATATCACCATTATCCATCTTGTCTTACTAAGATGGCCTAATATACTCTGCTTTAGAAAAACCAATATTTGGGAATCAAAATCTTGACAAGTGTTTAAATTATGTTAGGAATTTTATTACCTATTGAGGGATTTAACTAGTTGTTAACCTATTATGTATTATTATGTTGCATCTCATACAACACATGCATTGTATCATAAACATCCATACATAATAATAACAAAAAAAATGTGTCATAGCATGGCTCTTAATCTAAAATGATCTTCTTAAGCCAAAATGAAAAACAAAAGGTCAATCTTATGGCTAAATCTTCATCACCATATGGATTTGCCCAGGTTGCAATCAATGGTCTCTACCTCATGCCTTGAGTGCCATGAGAATCACCATTATTCGCCTCGAAGTTCTCAAGTACAAGTTAAATTTTACATTATTATAATCTAGACAATTCTATTGCTACTAATAAAATAAATGATTACAACAAAATAAATTACATGCATACCATATTTAAAAATTATAACCCTTGAAATAGAGAAATCAAAATCCAATCACATTGGCCTAAAGGATCATGACATGCACTATGCAAAAATACATAAGTAAAACATCCAAAATATAAAACAGATTATGTTAGGGAAATTAACAATTTATGACAAGAGTCCATTCGAGATTAAATAGCAGCGCCTCTAGCAAAAGTTGCTGCCTAAATTTGTATGCATGAGTTGTTACCTAAATTCCATTAGTTGTAATTGATATGATTAACTAAAGCAATTAACTAATATGTTCATAGCATAACTAATTAAATCACTGCTTAACACTTAAATAGATTTGTGGAATTTGTTAAGATATTCAAAATAAATTGTTCATATTCAATGGTTAAACTTACCCTACAACATCAACAAATCTATTTTAAATAGATTATCATAAGTTTAACAATTAAACATCTGCCATGATTAATAAGATGAGAAATAGAATATAAGAATCTTATTAAACTGTGTTAATTGAATTAACATCATATCATAAGAAATAGTAAAACTTTTTAATCAAACCAACACTGTCAAATTCATTTAATCATATTAAACCCTAGGACACATTAATCTAATTAAAGTATTATTTTTTGTTTTAATGCAGAGTAATCAAATCGCTCTTAACCTAATTAATTTTACATGAAACCTTTGAAATGATTTTCAATACAACACATCCATGTTCACATATATAACACTTATATACGAGCGATTCGATTAAATTGAAAAGAAGGACACAAAAATGTTACCAATTCAAACAAGAGATGCAAGATCGTTGGAAGGTAGAGAGATGGTCTACACCGATAACATCAAACCTAGAGCTTGGAGTCGAATCAAGATGCCAACAAAGGATGATTGCCCTTTGTAGGTATCCATACAAACATACTACCTCCAAAATGTATAATTTGCTAGCATAGGGTTTACGTGACTCTCTTTTTAATGTTTTTTGAAGAAAAACAAGAATTTTCTCACACACTAATAGAAAACCCTAAAATGTACATATATATCTCAACCGTTAAGGTATTTATGCTAACTCTATATCTTAAAAGATATAGATAAGATAATATTCTATTTTATTTTAACCCTTAAAATGAAATAGATATTTAAATAATTTAGATAATAGCTCTTATTTTTTAATTATAAATAGAGAGAGTAGAAGAACCCAATTTTGCTTTAGGTCGATTTTATGTGTGCAACCCTATAGGTCCACATAATGTTGGTAGTGGGCCAAAACCTATTTTGACCCATAAGTCATAAGTGGCCTCTAGCATGACATTATGATTACTCAAATTATGTAAAGTTAAATATTCCTACCTAATACTATTTTACAAATATTATTATAGTCCTTTTGTCATATTATATCTCAATTGAACATAAGGCATAGATCATGTCTTTCTTATACAGTTCAATTCTTTCTTGATCTCTAAGTAGGCTGATGTAAAATGATATTGATAACCTTTATCAATTCATTTTGGCATGAGCATGCAATCTCTTTAGTCTAACTTATTGAGGGACTTAGAGATATATTTCTCATAAATGTATGAGGGATAAATTCCTTCTTAATTACTCATATTCCTCTATATGATTTACTTCATATCTAATATTAGTGTGTATGATCATTTAGTTAAAGATAATGTTAGAATATATCAAAACATGAAGTTCATCATATTGGAATTCATGGTGATTTTTAGGTCAAAAGATTAAGTTAATACTATTACATGAGAATCACTTATAAAAGTTTATTCATGTAGTGTTCTCAGAGCAAGTCAATCCAATATAATGTTTCTTAAACATATATTAATGTGTTTGACCTAATATCATATATCCATTACTAGTAAAACATAGTCATCAATCAAAATATATACTAGTCTTCATTCATTGTTATCCAACACTAATTATCAACTAAGGATAATTTAGAATAGAATTCTTTACACCTAAAGGTTTTACTATCAAGTCACATACTTGATGACATTAGATAGAATTAACTATTCATGGAATTGATCATTTAGTTGTAAACAAAAGAGATATTTAATAAAAATGTAACCATGACATTTTTAAGAAAATATCCATAATAAGAAAAGGCCTAGGAAACATAACTAACAATTTGTGTGCCTAATGTTCATTTAAATGACATGATAAAGATGTTTTCTATATGTATTTAGATGTCAAGTTATTATTTGAAGTTTGTTAAAGAAAGGAACAAAATGTTGAAAGCAAAGCTTTCAAATGTTTTGAATGCTTAATTAGGCATTTTCATCTTTTCACACCTTTTTGTCTTTATTTTCTTCCTAAAAATGACTCTGAATCCATTTTTCATCAATCTTAATGCATAAAATGGTATTTAAAGTATATTATGGAAAAGGAGAAAACGGATGGAAGCATAAGTTTATGGGTTGGAAGTAGCATTTTTGGTGGACTTTTTCTAGAATTCTCTATTTCGGCATTTTAGACTTTTTACACTCTTCTTGTTTATCTTTGGCCTAAGCATGACTTCTTCTCCATTTCTCCTTAGTTTTTAGTAGCCCAAAACATGAATAAACTCTCTTAAAACCTCTCATCCCATGGATACCAAATAAAGTTAGAAGAATCAAGTTTTCTCATCTATCTTCTTCCATCTTTCAAGAAAGTTAGTGACTTTCTCCTTCCAATTTTAAGTTATAATGTTCCATATTTACCATATATTTTTTCAATGTTTGAATAAATGTGTTTATGGTGTTTTTAAGATTAGTAGTGATGGAATAGATGAAGTATGGTGCTAATTTGACATGAAAAGTGATATTATCTACAAAAGGAGTCTTAAAGGTGCTTAAAGTGTGTGGGTTGTTTCTTCCAATTATTGATGATTAATGGTTAATTAGATATTAATTGGTGTTCTTATATTCATGTTTAAGAAGTGAATTGAGCTTAATTAGTGTTAACCTTGGTTGAACCAAACACAATATTGATATAGTATATAATTGGAGCTTTGCAAGGTATTAATGTGTATGAATTGATTACATGAATCCTTGATGATTACTTACTTATTACTTGTTAATTAGCATTATAATATTAATTTTTAATATGAGAATTAAAGGTTCAATGGTATTTTACACCTTATTTGAGATGAAGGAAATATTAATGGCATCCTTATGTCAATGAATTACGCTTATGAATAAAATTAATGTTAAATTGAGTCTCTTGATATTGTTTCACACTCTAGACCTTATTTTTAGTGTTATATATGAATGGAAGAGATGTTCTTCATTTATATGGGGGTAGGTTAACACATGAACATCTTAATAAGTATATGGATGGGTTATGATGTGGAATGAGTATATAGATGAATTTAGAAGTATAAATTGATGATTATGAAATAAGTTAGGGATTATAATTATAAACTATTACATGATTTAATGGCCATGTTAATGTTGGAATCATGAATGGGATAAAAGGATAATGGTGAAAATAAGATAAGTATGAAGGATGATGATTATGTTGTAAGTTAGAGATAATGAAAATTATGTTTACTTGCTTGATTGGTGTTTAGGACTTTATTGTCCTAATAAGAGATTTTGCCCTATTATAATATATGTTCTACCTATGTTATATGTTCTATGGATGAGTTTGAGTGACTTTCTATAGTTTAGATGTAATAGTAATGATGCAATGAATGTCTATGCTTAGGCATGAATGTTGGTGAGATGATTAAAAGCAAGTAAGGATAAAGCTAAGAGCAAGTAAGGCTAAGGAAAAGAGATAGAAAAAAGAACAAAACCAAAGCAAGGAAGAGCTAAAGATAGCAATGAAAGGTAAGGGATTTTATCATGGTTTTTAATATCAATTACATACATGCATTATATATAAGTCATGTGAAATTATAAGAATGAAATTAAATGCCATGAATGAAATGCTATTTTTAATTGCTATGTGATGTGAGGGTAGTTCAAGGAAGAAGTGGGTATCAAAATAGCCATAGTTAGCTATACAAGGATGATATGACTAATATATGAAAATTACATGTTATGCATACATGACACAACTGGTGAGGAAACTCCCATGTAAGAGAAAGATGTGGCTGCTGAGGTAACTCTCCTGTGCAAGAAAGATAAGCAAACTAAGTAATTATTCCTATCGACTTGACCATCCATGATGGAATCAAGGTGCTAGCCAAAGTATTCCTAAGACCCATTATAAGGAATTGAAGGTCTAATGACTAGAGCAAGGGCTAGAAGGATGAAAGAGGCTTTGTAAAGATTAATCATAGAGATGCAAGGCAAGAAGATTCTTAAAGATGTCAAGGAAGCACATGATTAAACACCTATATTTGTGTTAAAGATGTTAAAGAAGGCTTAACACATAAAGATCAAAGCTTAGAGTCAATGTCAAAGTAAATAGAAGCATTTGGAGCTAAATTGGACTAAAAAGAGCACAATAGAGGAGCTTTCCATCGCGCCCGTGACTAAAGCCATAGGTTTTGACTTTTTCTTTATAAGCCTTCTATCATGCCTGCAGCTTTACTCGCAAGCTATGACACGGTTGATTTCAACTTGACATACTTTCGTAAAATTTAGCTAAATTTAGTTTTTTTTTTTTTTTTAGTTGTTTGCTTCCTAATTAGTTAGGATATTTATCTATAATTAATTTCCTAGATAGATATGATTTTAAATAAGACATTAAGACCTTTTATATGTAGGAAACTTCACTTTTGATGGCCATTTAAAAGCCTAATCAATGTGTTATGAATTGAAGAACATTAACTTTGATCAATAATATTGAGTGTGGGCAAGTTTTTGCTTTGCTTTCTTATGTTCTTAGTTGAATGCAAAATCTAGATTGATCAAAGGGAGTGATAAACATTTGTGCCATCTTTAAGATTTGGGTTTTAAGGACTTAGTTTTCCTAGGGTTCTGATCTTTGATCGTCAACTTAACTACTAGCTTTCTTGAGCAAAGTAACAAATCATATAAAGGGTTCTTAAGGCAAGTTGCCTAGCAGGTTCTTTATCATTTGGTATCAAAGCTCGGTTATAGAATCAATTTATGTACCATTTATCTTTTGTTTCTCTTTGTTTTGTGTTTTCTTTCGTTTCTTTAATCTTTAATTTCTTTTAAGATCTATCTTCCATCTATCTATTTCTTTATGTTTATTTGTTCATTTCTTTTCCTTTGTTTGTTAATCAAACTAAACTCCTTTGGTTTCATATTATTGATGTTGGGTTTCAATATACATATTTGAAGATTGTTTATAATGACTGAGTTTCAAATTGTTATTAATGAAGTTCACATCACTTGAACTTAAAGTATAGGTTTGATCTCTTTATAAAAAAATCAATTTGAAAAAGAAAATTGAAAAAAAATTAAAAGTAAAAAGAAATTTAAAAAGGCAAATTGCAATTTCATATCCCCAAACAAAAAGGGATCTTATTTTAATTCATATTGGTGCAATTGAGTTATTTTGTGTATTGTGATTTTTTATACAAGTTGTTTTTGTTTCTTTGATCCATTATGTTCTAGATACTTCTTTTCATATGTCATTTACTTCTTTTGAGGTTTTCTTATTTCTTTGGCTCTATTAGTCACATTTTCTTTTAATTCTCATTTTTGCCTCAATCTAAGTCTTTGAAAGTCTTAAGCTATGAAGGTGTCATCAATTATTGATTATTTATTAAGATTTGTTGATTTTGATTATTTTAATGACATAAAAAAGGCTAACTTGAAAGGTAAAATTCAAGAGTGGTGAGATCATTTAAGGCTAAAAGCTAATATTATCTGAAATGTGAGTGATCATCATCCATTCGAGTGCAAACACGTAAAACAGAGTGTGAGGAATAATTTTTCTTCTATCACTAATAAGTGTTGCAGGTCAAATGAGTGGTGAAAGAGAGTCAAAAGATATTGACATGAGGTTGTTCATAAAAGCCATTACGTATCAATTTTAAAAGCTAAATGCTAGGTTAGATGACATGCAATCCTCATCAAGTTTTAAATCCTCTTAAAGGTGAGCGATTAGGGAGGAGGAAGAGGAGAAGGATTCAGATTAGGAGGAATCAATTTCCAATAAAGGTAAGAAAGCAAAATTGAAAAGAGATAGCAACTTAAGTGGCATCAAGATAAAAATTTCAACCTTCCAAGGGAATAATGATCCAGAGTTATGCTTGGAGTGGGAAAGAAAGGTTGAGCATGTGTTCAATTGTCATGAGTACTCCTAGGAGAAGAAGGTGATGTTTGCAACCATAGAGTTTATCAATTATGCAAGCATATGGTAGGATCATTTTATGAGCAATGGAAGACGGTGTGGAGAAAAGCATATTCATACATAGGAGGACATGAAGTTGGTCATGCATAAAATGCTTGTCCCTAGTCACTATTATTGTCATGTGTGTAGAAAATTGCAAAGTTTGTTGAAAGTGTCTAAGAGTGTAAAGGACTGCGATAAGGAGATGGAGATTGCCATGATAAGAGCTAATGTAGAAGAGGGTCATGAAGTTACCATGGCAAGGTTCATTGAAGGCTTGAACAAGGAGATTATTGACATAGTTGAGTTGCAACATTATGTGAAGATGGAAGAGCTTCTACATGAAGCCATTAAGGTGGAAAAGCAACTCAAGTCTAGAGGAGCTAAATCCAGTTCTTCATAATGATCTAATTGAAGGGACAATAAAAACATCACAAAGCCAAAGGAAGAGACAAAACTAAAAGATTTGATTACTACTTCAACAGGTAAAATTGAAACTAAAACTCCTTATAATCACGTGATATTAAATGCTTTAGGTGCTAATGGGTATATTGCTTCTCAATGTCGAAACAAGAAGACCATGATCTTGATGGAAAAAGGTGATGTTAAGAGTGTTAGCTCAACTGATGATGACATGCCACCATTATAAGATTGTTTGGATGTGGAGATTGATGGTCTCGTGCATGATGATAGGGAAGTTACAAGAAAAGCTTTGAGTGCACAACCCAATGATGTTGATGAAGAGCAATATAAGCAAATTTTTCATACTAAATGCCATGTGAAGGGCAAGGTATGTATTTTGATTATTAATAGAGGGAGTTATATTAATGTTACCAGAACATTATTATTTGATAAACAAGACTTACCTACTATGATGCATCCTAAGCCATATAAGCTTACTTAGCTTAATGATTATGGGGAACTAGGGTTAAAAAGCAAATGATGGTTTCCTTTTCCATTGGAAAATATGACAATTAAGTTTTGTGTGATGTTGCACTAATGTGTGTAGGTGTTTGGCCAACTATGACAATTTGATAGGAAAGTCACACATGATGTTATAAAAATCACTATTCTTTTATACTTAATAATCGATGTTTTATACTAACTCTTCCCATACCATTGTAAGCATATGAGGATCAATTGACAATAGCAAAAGAGTGCAAAATGAGAGAAAAGCAAACTTATGAGGAAAAGGAAAACAATAAAAATGTGCAAAGAAGAGAAAAAAAAAAGTAAAGAAGAGAGAAAAATAGAAAAGAAATAAAGTGTGTTAAAAAGAGGAAAAAGTTAAGGTAAGGAAGAAAGAAAAAATGAAAAGAAAAGGGTGCAAAAAAGAGAGAAAAATAAGAAAAAAACTTGTTCGCAAAAAAGAAAAGTAAAGTTAAGAGTGTTTTGATTGCTAGACAACTACTACTTAAACTCATATACAAGGACGTTTACCTTTCTACTAATAATCTTAGCCCATCTTTGCCTAGTGTTATTATATCTTTAATGCTAGATTTTGAGGATCTATTTCTCGAGGAGACTCCCTGAGGATTACCTCTTTTAAAAGGTATTGAGCACCAAATAAACTTTATACTCGAATCTACCATACCAAATTGAATGGCTTAAAGGGCTAATCTTGAGGAAACCAGGAGATCAAAAGGCAAGCATATGAATTAATGCAAAAGGGTTTTGTAAGGAAGAGTCTAAGTCCATATTCAAATTCCATCATTTTAGTCCCAACAAAAGATGAAGCATGGCATATATGCATATTATCGAGCCATCAACAAAATAATAGCTTAAGTCTAAGCATCAAATTCCTATATTAGATGACATGCTTGATAAATTGCATAGCTCTTGTTTGTTTTCCAAAATTGATTTAAATAGGGGCAATTTTCATATTCGCATGACAAAAGGAGATGAGTGGAACACTGCATTCAAAACAAAAAATTGATTATATGAGTGGTTAGAATGCCATTTGGCTTAACTAATGCACTTAGTACATTTTATGAGGTCGATGAATCATGTTTAGTGTGCATTTTTATAGAGAAATTTATGGTAGTTTACTTGGATGACATTTTGTTTTATAGAAAAATTTTAAATGAGCATGCAAAACATTTACATGATGTGTTTAATGTGTTAAGGGAGCATCAATTATATGTTAATCTTAAAAAGTGCACATTTTGCATGAAATCTATTGTGTTTTTCAACTATGTTGTTAGTTCACAAGGAATTAGAGTTGATGAAGATAAGGTAAAGGCAATAAAGGATTGGCCTACACCTAATAATGTGAATGAGGTAAGAAGGTTTCATGGTTTAACAAGTTTTTATCACAGGTTTGTTAAAGACTTTAGTTCCATTGCTTCACTTTTGAATGAAATTGTTAAAAGAATGTTATTTTTAAGTGGGATGATGTGCATGAGCAAGCTTTTAATGCTTTAAAATATAATTTGACTAATGCACCTTTAATATGTTTGCCTAACTGTGACAAAGCTTTTGAGGTAAAATGTGATCCATTAAAAGTTGGAATAGGAGTTGTTTTAATGCAAGATTCCAAACCAATTGAACATTTTAGTGAAAAGTTTAAAGGGGAGGCATTGAACTATCCTACTAATGATAAGGAGCTTTACACATTGGTGAGAACTCTTCAAACATGGCAATATTATTTATGGCTAAGGGAATTCATCATTCACTCTAATCATGAGAGCATAAAGTTTTTGAAATCCTAAGATAAGATTAATAAAAGATATCCTAAGTGGTTAGAGTTCATTGGAACATTTTTTTTATGTAATCAAGTACAAGTATGGGAAGGAAAACATTTTGATGCATTGTCAAGGCATTACTTACTTCTTTGCAAGTTAAATTATTTGTTTTTGATTTATGTATGGATTTGCACGCTAATGACATTTATTTTGGCCAAGTATGGGATGCATGTGCTAATTATGTGTTTGGTGATTTTTATAGGCATAAGGGCTTCCTTTTCTAGAAAGATAAATCATGTGTGCCTATTTTTTCTATTTGTGAATTGCCTATTAGGGAGACTAATTGGGGTGGTTTGATAGGATCTTTTGGTATGCAAAAAACTTTAGACATATTGCATGAGCATTTTCATTAGCCTAATATGAAGCATGATGTTCAATATGTTTGTGATAAGTGTATTATTTGTCGGCAAGCGAAGTCTAAAGTTAAACCATATGGTTTATATACCTCTTCACCCATGCCTAACCATCCTTGGATTGATATTTCCATTAATTTTTTCATAGATTTTCAAAGGTTTCAAAGTGGCAATGATAACATATTTGTTATTATTGATAGGTTTAGTAAGATGGCTCATTTCATTGCATGTTCTAAAACCAATAACACAACACATTTTATTAATTTGTTCTTTAAAGTTGTGTTACATTTACATGACATGCCTAAGACCATTATTAGTGATAGAGATGTTAAGTTCTAAAGTTATTTTTGGCACACTTTGAGGAGTAAATTAGGAATGAAACTCTTATTTTCTACAGTTGCATATTCTCAAACATTTGTGGACTATCATTCAAAAGAACTTAAAACATTGGGAGAAGTTGTTGCCACATATTGAGTTTGCATACAATCAGGTTGTTCATTCTACTACTTCTTTTTCTCCTTTAGAAGTTGTTTATGGCTTTAATCCTTTAACTCCTTTGGATATTTTACCTTTGCCTATTAATGAGCAAGTTAATCTTGATGGTAAGAAAAGGGCAGATTTTATGAAGGATTTGCATGTAAAGGTTCAAGCTAGCATTAAAAGGAAGAATGAGCAATATGCAAGCAAATAAGGGATGGATGAAGGTTAGTTTTGAACACAGAGATTGGGTTTGGATGCATATGTAAAAAGAGAGGTTTCCTACATAAAGGAAACCAAAATTGCAACCTAAAGGAGATGGACCATTTCAAGCCTTAGAGAGGATCAACGATAACGACTACAAACTTGATTTTCTAAGAAACTATGGTGATATTAGTACAACTTCTAATGTTGTTGAGTTATCCTTGTTTGATGTAAGTGATTTAAGGATGAATCCTTTTGTAGAGGGAGGGAATGATAGAGATTAAGGTACTAGCCAAAGTATTCCTAAGATCCATTGTATGGAATAGAAGGTCTAATTACTAAAGTAAGGGCTAAGAGGAAGCAAAAGGCTTTACAAGGATTAATCATAGAGATGTAAAGGATGGAGATTCTTGAAGATGTAAAGGAATCACCAAGTTTAATCACCTATATTTATGTTAAAGATGTTAGAGAATGCTTAAGACATGAAGATTAAGGCTTGGAGTCAATCTTAAAGTAATGGCAGCATTTAGAGTTAAGTTAAACCAAAGGAAGCTGAGTAGAGGAGCTTTTTATCATGCCTACAATTAATGTTGTAGGTTGTGCCTTTTGCTTTATAAGCCTTCTATCACACTCGCAACCTTAGTCCTAAACTATGACACAATCAATTCCAGCTTTACATACTTTCCTAAAATTTAGCCAAATTTAGTCCTTTTTGAGTTGTTTACTTCCTAATTAGTTAGGATACTTATCTAGAATGAGTTTCCTAGATATATATTTTAAATAGGAAATTGAGATCTTTTCTATATAGGAAACTTCACTTTTGATGGAAATTTAAAAGCATCATTGGTGTATTACGAATTGGAAAACATTATCTTTAATTAATAATATTGAATGTGAGTGAGTTTTTACTTTGCTTTCTTATATTCTTGATTGCATGCAAAATCTAGACTTATCAAAGGGAGTAATTAATCTTTATGGCATCTTCGAGATTAGAGTTTTAAGGACTTAGTTCCCTTAGGGTTTTAATCTTTGATAATCAACTTGACTTCTAGCTTTCTTAGGCAAGGTAACAAAACATATAAAGGGTTCCTAAGGCAGGTCAACTAGCGAATTCTTTATATAATGTTTTACTATGTAAATGATGTATACAGGTGATATGTCATATAGATAGAGATGCATTCATGTAAAGGGGTGTGAAAATGCATATGGGCAATATAAATTCCTCACTAAGACTCCCACATGGAGCTCACCCCACACACAGAGAAATTGTTTTGCATGTTAAGCATAAGATTGATATCATGATTGATGGCTAAAGGTTAAAGGTTTTAAATTGAGGTTATAAATTTTGTATCATATAGTATCAAGACTATTTCTTCATAATTGCCTATAGTAATGATGTATATGTATAATTGGAAAAGTTATAAAAGTATTAAGAAATTTTAAGTATATCTTATATTCTTAGTAATATCCACATAATGTATGCTATGAATATTATGATATGTATATGTCTAAGGTTATTATAATGTAAAATGGTTAGGATGCATGTGTAACCATCCGATTTTAGGCCTTAGGATACAAAACGTAATGATGAAAATCACTAAATATGTTCCCTAAAGAAAGAAAACAAGGCTTCGGGATACCTTGGAAAACCCTAAAAACCAAGCCCCACTTTCAAGCCTAAGTCCAAGCCAAATAAAAAGTTGTCAACCTAGATTAATGGGTTATACAACCCATTTAGCTTGGTTGTACAACCTAATAAAAATGGTTATACCCTAGTAGGGAAACCTTTTAGAACTGGTCCCCCACCCCCCTTTAAACCCTTAGTGTTATATAGCCTTATCAAATAGATGTACAACCCACTATCGATTGTGCAGCTCACATACAAACCCTAATTCCAAGAGATCCATCTCCCTCTATGTGATTGGATATAAATAGTCTACAACTAGAACCATTTTTTGCTCTAGTGCACCCATCCATTATCAATAAAACCTCCCGACTAAAGAGAGAGAGAAGGCTTAGAAACCCTAGTATTACTTTGTTAAAATTTATCCATATTCAGTCGTTAACATAGAAACACTAAAACCGTAGTACATTCTATACATTCCCAAGGTAGAACAAAGCCTAATCCTTACACTTTTATGCATTCCCTTAGCATTCTAGAGGATAAAAATCATATAGTGAACCTCTTATTTTCTTTGGTTAGTAACTTGTGCATTTATTATGGTGCAGGTGCTTATTTGAGTTGGACAATGTTTGATGGTCTTAATGGTCATCTTTGATTATCAAATATAAGATTATGGATGTGTGACGTATAGATGAGATACATGACAACCTTATGTCATAATGCATGACCCCCACCATTTCTTAGATGATTATGGATTTGTGACGTATGGATGAAGAGATGCATATCACTCTCTTTGCCATGATACATGATCCCCATCACTTTTGAGTTATTGATTTAGTTTGATTGATTTAATTATGCTAGTGGCATGCTTAAGACCGTTAAATTTGAGTAATTAATAACTTAGTTAAAATGTTAAAAGTGAACCAAAGATGCCTAAAAGCCAAATCCCAACATCCGGGTAATTTGGGGGTGCCTAACCTCTTCTCTAAGCCATACCCAAAATTTTAATCCAATCTCTGATAGGGTGAAGATAAAATGGGCTTTCTAATTGATTAGCTTAGGCTTATATTTTTCCTTCCCTAAAATCTTTTCTCAACCAAAGTTAGGTGGCGACTCCATAATTACTAGGGGATAATATTAATATAGTGTCCCATTTTGGTCCTTCGATGACCACAACTTGGACTTAAGGGTTTGAACTTGCAAAAGGCCTAAACAATCCTCAGTTGATCTAAGCATGTGCCACTTCTTAGGGGTTATTACTAATGTAAAGACCCTCATCCTTGTGATCCCTTATTGGTCCATAAAAGAATGGAGTCACAAGCAAGATTCCACTTATTGGAGCAAAATCCTAAGGCATTTATAGTGGCAACTCCACTGGGGACCTGAATTTAACTTCACATTTAACCTATGGTTCATTTTTAACAATTTAAACTTGTTATTAATTAAGTTCATTGCATTCATTTAGCCTCCACACTTCACCATGTGAACTAGCTTGCCCTTAAACAAACCAATGGTTCTCCAAACTTGTGACTTAAGGTTTATTCAAGCTTAGAAGATTGTAAGAAGGGTTAATCACTCATGAACCTACTATGTTTGGGTACATTAAATAGGGGATCACAACAACCGTCCCCCTAAGCTTATAGAAGCTATTAACTATAACAACCTTCTCAACTATTATGTGTATGTAAGAGTCAAATAGAGCACCTCTTTTTGTTTGCATTTCTTCAAGGGAGAGTAGGAGTTCTCAAGGAATGAAGATAGGCACCCTAATTTAAACTGAAATTGTTATCCCATTACCTTAATAATTTTACCCACTACATGTAAATACTTGCTTCCCATTCCATGTTGTATAAAGGATTTCTATGTGAATGTCCCTCCTACTTTGTTAAAGGGTTACTTTCACATTCTATGCATGTACTCCCTTGATTAATATAAAGACATTTCTATTTCGTTTGCTCTTTTGTGTATATGTTATTTTCATACTCTAGTTCTCCTTGGTTCGAAGTGACCATGCACATTCTTTACCCCTTGTTGCTAGGAATGAGACCTAAATAGGAAAGAGACTTTAAACCTCTTATGTAGGATAAATATGGTACAAATGGTGTGCATACCACACATACAAGCATCATTTACCTGTATATGCATCATGCTAATAATTCTTATCATGCAGCCATCATAGCTCTACCTAAACCCTCTTGGAAAAGGAGGGGCAACTGACTCGCTAAGAAAAGTAAGATGTCAAGTCTGAGCCAAAGAATTGATCTAATCATGGAACTAACCATACCCTTAAAGATTTTAGATAAGATGATTGTTGTCATTAACCATAATATTGAAGAAAGGATTGCTAAGGAGGTGAACAAGTGTGTTAATGAGATTTTAAAGAGAGAGGACACGTCTACTAACAAGAATCACAAAGGGAAAGCATCAATGGAGGTATCCTAGCCTGTAGTGATTGATGATGATCTATTTAGGATAGAGTGTCATGAGAGTAAACTTGCCAAAGAAGGAGGAAGCACCACTTGTATTTTGGACAAACCTGTGGGGAGTGAGAATAAGAGTACTCAATTTGATGACTTTGCTAAGTAGTTGGAGAAAATACATAAGGCTTTGGATGTTAAAGGTTTTGAACGAGGGGCAGACATTGAAGAGTTGATAGCTCATAAACATGAGAAGCTTCAAACTAATTTTTCCATTCCTTAGCTCCCTAAGTTTATAGGAATTCAAAAAGCTAAGAAACATGTCTGCTTATATTTGCTAATCATGACATCATTTGGGGTCCCAACAAACACTATACTAAAGCTCTTTAAATTGTCATTGGAAGGGTCGGCTAAGACATGGTACTTTAACCAGCCAAAGACTGTTAAGGAAGACTTGGAGGAACTGATGAAGGCTTTTAAGAAGCACTATGCTTGTAACTTAGAGTTAGATGTCACGTTGCAAGACTTGGAGTCCTTGAAGTAGAAGACTAATTAAAGCTTCAATGATTACTTTAGGAGGTGGAAGAAAATAGCTTCAAAGGCAACCACAAGGCCCATAGAGAGAGAGCATGTCTATATGATTGTTAAGGGTGCACTATCAAATATTGGCACTAGAATTAAGTAAATATTGGTTAAGAACTTTGAGGACCATTAAGAAGTAGGTTTGCAAGATGAAGAGTTAGAATATGAGTCGAGAATATAGTATGGAGGAAAGAGAAGCACCCCAGCTCAACCTTAAGCTAAAAGGAATAAGACAACCAATGTCAACATAGTAAGGATGCCAAGTAAGTTTACTGATTTGAGGATGCCTCTATCCAAGGTATTCAAGAGATTACAAAATAAGAGACTGCTGAAACCTCTAGCATTGAGACCACCTCCCAATCCACTTCTTAAGGGATATGGCGCCAGTGCCTATTGCACTTTTAATTAAGGAGCAATATATAGTACCGATGATTGTTATAAGTTAAGGCATAAGATTCAAGACCTCGTCGATAACAAGATTATTGTTTTGTTGAATCTTAGATGACCTAGTATCTAGAGGAACCCTCTCCCAAACTATCATAATGTCCCACTCCAAAGCAATGGACATTTACGATAGATTTCAAAATTCCTAAGAAAGTTGTTATTGCTACCATTGAGGAGATTATAAAGGAAGTTATAGCCATTTATGCTATTAATCCTTGGGAAAGCTATAATGAAGAAATAGAAAAGAAGAAAAAAAGGATGATCCAACTATAGGAGGAGAGTGATAAAGATAAAGAGATGAAACAAGTAAGTCATGTGACTCGCAATGAAAACTTCTATCTTGACAGAGAAGCTTTCAAAGAACCAAGGGTTGAGAAAAAGAATAATGAACTTGTTGTAAAGGAGAAAGAGAATGACACTCCTACTGTGAAATGATTAAAGAAGACATAAGCTTAGATCAGTGTATGGAAGTTACTCATTACCTCTCAGGAACATAAGATGGCCATGTTTAAAGCTCTATCTAACCTGATCATTTCCAGTGAAGCCACTCTGAAATATGTTATTACTCTGGTCACCCATAAAGGAAAAATTACATGTTTGGATCAGGACTTACTATCAAATGAGAGGGAACACAATTTAGCCTTATTCATTTGAGTAGAGGTAAAAGGAAGGAGGACTCTAAGTGTAAAGGTGGACAATAGGTTTGCAATCAACATCTGCTTGTTGAAGTTGTTGAATATTTTTAGATTGTCTAAAAAGATTTGAAAGCCTTTGACAGTGTCATTCAAGCATGTGATTATGGCAAGAGGCTAGCCTCTGGTATGTTCAAGACCCTAGTAAAAATAGGTATAGCGGAGATGATTATGGAATTTACAGTCTTCAATATCCTAATCACCTTCTTGCTTTTAATAAGAAGACCATAGTATCATCTGTAGGGTGGTGTGCCTTCCACTGCTCATCAAAAAGCTAAGATTATTTACAGATGAGAGATTATGACTATCTATGCAAAGGCTAGGGAAATTGTGTCAGCTTTAAATGTAATTATGTCATAGCTTAGGAGGCTCTAGTTTGTTAGAGCCATTGATAAGTGTGTTGATCCTAAAGTGATGGGAATTATGAAGGCATGAATTTTCTACCAGGACAAGAATTCTACTGACATACTAGAGCCCCTAGAGATTTCACTCAAACTACGAGAAAAGGATTAGGGTATCATGGTAAAGGGTTAAACCTAGAAGTAAGGGACTTGCATAAACCACTATCAAATTTTTTATGAAAGAAGGAGTTGTTAGGGAAGTCGAGCAAGGGGCCATTGAGGATGAGAAGTCATCAGGTGATGATATAGGTAAACTTGAAAAGGCTTTCTTCCAAATGGATGTTGATGAACTAAGGTATCAAAATTATCAAGATTCATCATAAAAGGAGGATGAGAAGAAAAAGAGAAAGAAGAAAGACAAACAGATTATAGAGATAAAGAACAATCAAGAGTCATGCCAGTATGTGGTTTTATATGGTCCTTAGTCTACAAGGCCATGGAATGACAAGAAAAGGATCATTAATGAATAGAAGGAGCAAAATATTCTAGATCAGAGTTTCTAGGCCACTAGGAAAGATCATGCGAAGATAGGGTCTAACTTGATAAGGTAAAATATGCTCGTCATGGACTCAGAATAGGAATATATTGGGTCGTATAAGTTCATTAAGGCTATTTAACACAAGGATAAAATTGGTCGATATCGAGAGCATGATTTTGAACACCATCAAGAAAGTAGATGATGAGGAAATGCAAAGCCATGTAGCAAAGAATGAAGCCTACCATGGCTGATGGTGCGACGCTCTGGATAAATTTTTTGAAAATTAAGCTAGGGCATGATCAAATGAAGTAGAGTTTTAAGGTAGTTTTCAAGGCTATTGCTGGTACAAAAAATGGGAAAAAGGGCAAATTCTATGTAAAGTACCAATCTTGAGGTTTTGATTAATAAGGGAAAGGGTAAAGAAAAAGGGAAGGCTCGAGCATATGAGACTTTTACCAATCCACCAAATGAAGTTGATTCTCTTAACACTACTGATGTTATTATTTCCAGTCTCTTTGAAGATAATAATGTATTCCTATTTAAATTTAAGGCAATGAATGATGAATTTGCTTACTTGTGTGATGTGTTTCATTATGGTAGTATGCATAGCATGCATCATTTCATTAATGTTAGCACACAAGAAAATCTGAAAATCTTGCTCATTGTTAGTGATGTCACACTGGATGAGTGAACGAAATTTGAATAGTTGCTTAGGAAGCACTAGAGGGTTTTTACTTAGATGTATGAAGATATACTTAGGGTTGACGTGTAAATTACAGAGCATCAAATTTTTACCTACCCACACATGAAGCCAGTAAAGTAGAAACTTCGAAGGACGAGGCTAAAATGGGCTCAACTAGTTAAAGAAGAAGTGGCAAATTAGGTGGATGCCAAATTTTTAGAAATAATGGATTACCCAGAATGGTTAATTAATTTAGTATCGATACCAAAGAACGATGGGAGAGTAAAGATGTATGTTGACTACAGGGATTTGAACAAAGATTACCTAAAAGTCTATTTCCCCCTGCCTCATACTGACATATTGGTTGATAGCATCGCGACATGCACTATATACTTATTTAATGTAGGTTTTCTAACAATGTGAAAATAGCTTTTATCATAAAATGAGGAATTGTACAATTATAAAATGATGTCATTCGAATTGAAAAATGTATAAGCAATGTATTAGTGAATAGCAATAACCCAATTTCACGATTTGATCCATAAAGAGGTGGAAGCGTATGTGGGAGATATGATGGTAAAGTTTGAGACAAGAAAAGGACATTTCCAAGCATTAGAAAAGTTTTTAAAAAGGGTCAATGAGTACAATCTGAGGTTTAATCCTAAGAAGTATGTGTTTAAGGTCACTTCCAACAAGCTATTAGGATATGTGGTCAGCAAAAATAGTATCGAAATGGATCTAAATAAGGTGAAGGCTATTCAGGACATGCCCACGCCTAAGATAAAGAAGGAAGTTTGGGGTTTCTTAGGTTGTTTACGATACATTAGTAGGTCCGTAGCTAGTCTCATTATCATTTATCAACTAATATTTAAGCTGCTAAGGAAAGATTAGCCAATGAAGTGGAATGAATAATGCTTAAAAGCCTTTGAAAGAATAAAGGAGTACTTGACTAATCTACCTATACTAAAACCTCTGAATCCTAGGAAAACTTTTATCTTATACCTGACAGTAAAAGATGGCTCTGTGGGGGAAATGTTATCTCATAAAGATGAGATGGGGAATGAACACGTTGAGTACTACCTCAATAAGAAGTTGCTTTCCTATGAAGAAAAATATAATCAAGTGGAGAAGACTTGTTTAGCATTGGTATGGGCCACAAAGAAGAAGCTAAAGCATAAAGGGCCTTTAACCTTTTCTCATTCACTAGGGCTAGTTGTTCAAATATATTTCTCACCCATTGGTATTCAATGACCTCAATTTCGATAAGTAATCGTAAAGACTTCACTTCCAACGTAACTGGCAACACTGCCTCCGTCCTATTTACTAAGGAATATGGCACCATCTTAGTCAATGTCCTTGTCATAGTTTGGTAACCTTACAAGGTGAATGGTAATTTCTTAGATCAATCGCTATATGTTTTAGCCATCTTGGCAAAGGTACTATTGACGTTCTTATTCATTACTTTAAGTGCTTTATTAGCTTGTGGTTTGTAAGGTGATGATTTGTAATGTATCGCCTTATACTTTTCTAGGATTATATTAACCTTAACTTGAAAGTGAACTCCATTATCTATAACAATATGATATGGTACTCCATAGTTACAAATGAGTTTCTTCTAAATGAACCACACCATTTACATGGCCTTCAGCTTGCTAAAGGGTTTGATCTCCAACCACTTCATGAAATAATCCATTACAACTATAATGTACTTATGCCCTTTTCTAGAAATTAGCTTAACTTCCCTTATCACATCAATACCCCAAGCTATAAATGGCCAAGGTGAGGTTTGATTATAACTTGGTTGATGACAAATAACTAATGCTGCCATGAACCTGGCTTTTATGATAACTCCACACCATTTGAATACAGTCCCTCCCTATGGTCATCTAATAAAAAGCTATCGTTAAAATCTTTCTTGCCAATTTCTTTCCATTCATGTGAGGACTACAAACCCTTATGTGCACTTTATTCATGACCCTGCCTACCTCTTCTCCCATTAAACATCTTAAGTGAATTTCGTCTAGCATTCTCTTATATACCATACCATCGTGGTCCATAAATAGCAGCGCTAATCTTTAGATCACATCTTTGTCCCTTCTTTCAGCTCCTTTAGGATACTTATCACTCTACAAGTGTCTTTGTATGTCATGATACCAAGGATGATTTCTTGTTAACACCTGCATCACCCCTTCATCAACATAACATGGTGCTCTAGGTAGAAATGTGATTAGCAACTTCATTGGCATTATCTTTGGCCTATCCCAAATGAAAACTAGAGTTGCTAAAGCATCAACCATTGCATCTCTTCATATGGCAGATGGTGAAAGATGACCTTTAAAAGTTTTACACCACTTTCTTCATATATTCCAAGTAAAGGCTCAACTCTCTTCCTTTAACTCACACTCATTAGTCATCTAAGAGATAGCTGGCAATGAGTCTCTATACACTTCTACCATCCTAGCCCTTATGTACTTTAATTGTTCTAACTTAACACACATACCTTATACTCAGCCATGTTGTTGGTCACCCTAAAATCTAGTTTCTTGGCTATAGGGAAAACATATCCTTGAACTAGAATTAAATGTAAAATAGTTTTTTCCATGAAAGATCATTATCTACTATCCATAAATGGATACCTATTGCTTCTCACTAACCATGCATGAGTCATGAGGGGTTAATTTCATGTTAAAAGTAGATAAATTAACTTACCTGATATCCCAAAATTAGAAAACCTTAGGATTCTTTCCTAGGCAGCTCACTCTTCTTCCTCTCCTTCCTCTTCTTCTTCTTCTTCTTCTTCTTCTTCTTCTTCTTCTTCTTCTTCTTCTTCTTCCTTTCTTTCTTTCTTTCTTAGCTCTCTTTATCTTCTATTGTACCTCATGTCTAACCCCTCAATTTTGATCCTAAAAGGTTAAAAATTACACTTATAAGCCTATTATAATAAGACAAAATCATGGTGTTTCATTTATGTTGGTTGGAAGTTTATGTTTCCTCTTTTAATCCCTCTTCTTCACTATAAGCTCTAAAATACCATTATTTATGATACTATAACATGCACACAACATAAGATAATTTTCCATGCAACCATACAAACATTACATATATGTTTAAGTGTCCCAAATGTAAT
>CATIWR010435030.1:0-19891 GCA_949677035.1 Omphalea diandra | reverse complement strand
TTAATTGGAAAAAGAATCAAATGCATATAAACTTTATGTATACATAAATGCAAAATTGGAAATCAATTTAATTGAAAAATAGGAAATTTAAAACAGAAATTAATTGGAGCAATGAGAATTTATGTTGCTCCAATTATTTTACTACAGAATCAAATAATAGAAGAAGTATTAACTTACAATATGTGCTTCTGATAATTTTTGTCTAATCAATAATGAAACCCACAAAATCGTGCAAGACCCTGTGGATAAAGGATAATGGATACACAATGGATTTTGTTATAAATATACATACACAATGGATTTTGTTTTATATATATATATATATATACACACACATGCACATACACATGAATTTGGAGTGGCTCCATCACACACGTGGATTTAGATTTGGATTGGGAATGGCTCCATCACAGATACATGTGCATGTCCAACTCATTTTACCATAACCATTACTCAACTTCTTCAAGGCATGCAAATCGAATCACATGGTCCACATGAGCAATCAATAAATGAATAACTGTTGTTCACTTGCACTAATGTTGAGCAAATGAACACTAAAAGCCAAAATTTGCAGAATTCAGACCCCAATAATATAACCTACTTGCAACTGACGTGTTTTAATGTTAGAACTTATTTCTAAAACAACCTAAGAACATGGATACGAAGCTTTCAAAGATTAAACCATTGAATAAAGAAATGAAGAAAAGAAGAGGAATGACAGTAGAATCTATCATTAGTATTAATAATCTAAATAAAGAAGAGGAATGGCAATAGAGTCTATCATTAGTATTAATAATCTAAATGGTCCTCTGAAGTGTGTGTATTTGTAATGCCTTAGCTTCCATTGCTACCACCTTTCTTTTTTCCCACATCAAGTATTGATATTACATTTTTTACTTTGTTTACCAACCCTTTGAAAATCTTAGCCTGTACTTAACCCCTTGGCGGAGGAATTCTAACTGTTCGCCTTTTGTGGTGTGTTCTTGTATTGATCTTCCAATTTTTTTAGAATATCTAAAAACTAAAGAAACACCACAAATCTTTTAGAAAAGAGGAAGAAACAGAGAAGGTGAACTTTGGCTTGATTAAGGAAAGAAAAGAGCAAAAGATTTTAGTTATTTAAAAAAGAAAGACATGTTTAGTGGACGAAAGAACTGGCGGGGTGGGGTAGTGTACTACATATTGTATTGCAGGAATAATCTAGTTTGGACAAAAGAGTTCATACAGTGTGAAAAGGTCTTTTAAATTCAACTAAATAAAGTGGAATTCATCAAAGAAACAAAACTAAATAAAGAGGAAAATTGTGAAATTATGAATAACTAGTGTCTATCACACAACTGTTTGTTTCTTTCAATATTCAATGCATAGAACTTTTGTGTCGCATCAGATAAACACTGGGTTATGAGAGTGTACAGATTTAAGTGTTGTTATCCAAACCCGGAAAAAGGAGCTAGAAAATTTGAAAAACTTAAACAGGAATTCAGGAATTCTAACATTATACTCAGTTGGTAGAATGAGTTTTCAATCCAATTCAAGGTGAAAATTTTAAAACACTATCCAACAAAAAAAGAAATCTCAAAGGCCAAAGAATTATAGCTTTTTGTAGCAAGGCTTGTAGTACTCCAACAGTTGCCGAATTCCAGCCAAATAAGAACATGACAAATTTAAAATCCTCAACAGCAAGACACCAAAAAAAGAAATGATACAATATTTTGTCGAATCAACTTTAGGGTAACATTGTCTCTTCAACCACGTTGTACCACTCATCTAAAACAAAAGGGAAAAGAAATAAAATTACACCTGCAACAATAAAAACCAGAACAATCAAGAGAAAAAAAAAAAAAAGAAGCTTTTTCCTGCTGCACTATTGATTTTTTACCAAAATAATTTCTACTTCCTGCATTTTCTACATGAACGTGAAAGTTTTAAGGGACATTGCTTCTGTTTGGAGCTTTGAGGTAGAGGGAAAGAGCAAGATAGTTGTTCGGTTACTCAAAGTTGGTTTTTAGTGGTCTTGATGATCCATTGGCAATTTTTCATTTATTTTCTGTTTCGAGTTTTGATGTCTATGGCAAAATTGATAGACAAGAAATACAAAATATCAAGGGAAGGGGAAGCGGTTTAGCTAGGGCAAGGCTTAAACCGAATTAAGTTTTCTACAGAAACACAAACTCTTTTGGAATATGAAGTGTCCAAGAAGCATCTTTCCATAACTCTAAATGAGAATTGAGAAACATCAACGCTTTTAAGAACCGTCTCTCAAAAATCGCCTCAATGTAGAGGCATAATTAAAAATTGCCTCTATTAAAAGCCCTTATTTGTCTGTCGATCTAATTGAGAGGCGTATCTTGGAACCACCCTTATAAAACCGCCTGGATAGGCCTTGTTTTTGTAGTGTATCCTGCACCGGTGTCTAGGATACATCATGGGCTCAAAATTAATATTCATCGTTTTACTTAAAACCCTGGAATATCTCACACATGTTTCTTTTTTCCAAAAAAAAATGTTGAATGTTTACAACCTATCTCCTTAGAAATTGTGCCTACTTCAGTTGTTGGTTGTTACAACTTTTACTACCATTAACAAACATAACTTCAACTTTCAAAACAATATCAGCTATTTCGTCAGTGTACAAATTTTATTATATACAAGTAAGTTTTTCATTTTTCTTTTTACCGATTTCCTTCTTTTGTTTACAATTCTTAGGCTTTGTGACAATCTAATATTAAGATATTAAGAACATTTTAATCTTTCAATATTTACAATAACATCATTTAGTAGTTACAATAACATCATTCATACCAAGTGCATTGTTGTTGTTTAAAAAAAAAAGGCAGATACATTTGTATTGAATTATAGATACATTATTATGGAACTGTAGGTACATAAAAGTTCAATTTAAAAAATAATGTACCTAATGTACAACATTAATATAAAACATGTACATTAACATTATACATAAGGTACATTGTTTTTTAAATCGTACTTTTATATACCTACAGTTTAATAATAATATACCTATAATTCAACACAAATGTATTTATTTTTTTTATAGCAGCAAAAGATAAAAACATTGATAATAATAATGAGATACATTGCAAACAAACAACATATACATTCATAATAGTAATAATAATAAGGTACATCAATAATATATAAACTTATTAAATAGAAGAGCTGAGATTCTTAATTTCAGGAATTGAGATCATTTGTAAATCCATGTTTTCTATATTCTCATTCATTAATACGTCTATGTCTATCAGAATACTTTTTCACTAAAAACAAACAAAAATAATGCAAATCTTTTCAATGTAAAAAATAAACCACAATAAAAAAAAACTCACTAATAACAACAAAAATCACAAACAAAAAATTATATAAAAAAACTAAAATAAAAACTTATATCAACAAATATTCTAAGAAAACCGATCACGAACATCAACGGCTAATCTTTTCATTACAAAAAAGATCTCGAACAAAAACACAATGATTAAGAAATTTAGTTTTTTAATTAATATAATTATTTTTAACCATTTATTTGCTAAAATACCCGTAGTAGACTTTTTAATATAGTGCATAATAATCTAAATATGGTGAGTCTGTCAACTCATCCATAATTTCATTTTATTTCTTTAATTCTATTTTGACAAATGATAGCCAAAATTGTGTAAACTTAAAATACCGCTATTTTAGAAGTTTAAAATTAATATTTAGGTCAAAATTATGTTAGTAATGTAACAAATGGCAACTACTATCATTTTATTATGAGATTTGAAATTTTGAATTTCTTGATTTCCCATAATTTCAAAGAAGAAATGCGAATCTTAATAGGGCTTTTTTTTTTTTTTTGTTTATGGTTGTGACTTTTAAGAATTTTTTTCATGTTGGCTGAGTTCTTATATTTTCAAATTGATGAAAATTTACTTATGAGTATAAATCTTTTGATTGCTTTAATATTAACCTCATTATTGTTTATTGATGTAATTTATTTGAATTCGAGATCATTTTATATCCATAATGAAGAATTTTTTTTTTTTATAAGTGAAATTTTTAAATGAATTTGGTTTTAGTCTCAATCTTTCTAATGGATAGTTGGTCATTGTAGAAAATTAATTAATGATCATTTAATCTATAGACTCCTTGTCTATTTAATGATAATTTTACTTTTTTTTTTTTTTTTTTTTTTTATCTTTTAACTTTTAGCTCTTCAAAGGGCTCCTCTCCTCTATTTTTATTTGTTGAGTTATGGTAATTTTTTAGATGAGCTGTCCATCCAACGTGTAATGTTTATTATCCCTAGCAAAGCTCTTTATAAGTAGAACAGGTAATATTTTCTAATGTGTTTTGCCAATTGCACCCTTTCTAATATCATTATTTAAATGATGTTTATAAATACTAATAAAATTAAAATACTCTTTATAAAATATATGATTAAGTAAATAATATTTATTTTTCAAAATAGATAATTTATGAGAATTATATTTTACCTTAATTTTTATTATCTAATTTACAATTTTGTAGCTATTCTTATTTATATTTTTAATTATTTCAATTAGATAATTTCATATGGCAAATATATGCAAAATAAATAATTGACAATTAGTTATATTTTATTTTATTATATTAGTTAAACCATATTGATAAATATTATTAAAATTTGTTAAATATTCATTACAAAATATTTGATTGAGTGAATAATATTTATTTTTAAAAATAAATTAAATATGAGACTAATATATATACACACACACACACACATAAATATGTATATATGTATGTATGTAATTTTAGGATTGTATATTAATTTTAATATACATGTATATGTCATAAATTCAAATGAAAATATAGAAATTAAATATCGTAAATATATTATGTATTTGTATACTTGAATATTACTTAATTTAATTCTTTTATAATTATAAGTCATATTATTACTAATTTTATGCATTCAAAATAAATAATTTTTTGTTATAATATATTCTACAATATTAAAAGGATAGTTTATATTCATAAAATGGATTAAAAGAATTATAATTATGAAATTGTAAATAAAATAATAGATTCAAATTTAGGGCTGAACCAAAATCGAATTGAATTGAATAAAAAATAATGAATCGAATAACCGAACTAAATTGTCGGTCCTATTCGGTTCAGTCCTTTTTGCACGTCAGTTAGATCTCCATCTTTTAATTTTTCAAAGCATCAAACTTTGATCTAGTCCTTATGATTTTCAAAAAAACTAGACCAGAATGACCTATGCACATTATATGATTCTTTGTAGTTCAAAACTTAACAGCAAAGGAAAGATAAACAACTTAGTCATCACCATTGGGAAATAATTAGAGATTACCATAGTATTATGAGAATAGAACTTAAATAACATTCAAGAACAATAAAAAATAACTATTCTTGATCAATTAGAGAGAAAGAGAAAATGCTTTTTTGTTGTTATATAACAACTAACGATCATAAATTTTGGAGATTGGGGTTTTTATAAGTAGAAGAGGTAATTTTTTAATGTGTTTTGCCAGTTATACCCTTAAGGATATCATTATTAAATCATGTTTATAAATAGTAATAAAATTATACTATTCTTTATAAATGATTAAGTAAATAATATTCACTTTGAAAACTCGATCTATTAGAAACAATTTTAGAATAATAGAACTTGATCAATTAGAGACAAAGAGAAAACACTTTGTTATTTGAGGATTGAGGTTTTTATAAGTCGAGAATGCTTGGGGTTTAATAATATATTGAATCTTGTGATAATAGAATTTTGTATCCACTAAAGATTAAGATATTGAAAATGTTTGGGGTTAGTGATCAGCTATCCCAAACCATGTTATTATAACATAAAATAAATAATTTTTATTATAATATATTTTACAATATTAAAAGAATAGTTTATATGTATAAAATGAATGAAAAGAATTATAATTATGAAATTGTAAATAAATAATAAATTTACATTTAGGATTGAACTAAACTCAAATTGAATTGAATAGAAAATAAAAAATCAAATAACCGAACCAAATTGAATTGATTATTGATCTTATTCGGTTCAATCTTTTTGCACTTCAATTTGATCTCAGTCTTTTAATTTTTCAAAGCATCGAACTTTGGTCCAGTCTCTGTGATTTTCAAAAAAACCAAACTGGACCAACCTATGCACACCCCTACATTATAAGATTCTTTGTAGTTCAAAACTTAACAACAAAGGAAAGATAAAAACAACTTACCAAAGGAAAGATAAATAATTTAGTCATCGCCATTACCAAATAATCTAAGATTATCAGAGTATTATGAGCATAAAACTTGAATAACATTCAAGTACAATAAAAAATAACTATCCTCAAACAATCTGAGAGAGAGAGAAAACACTTTTTTGTTGTTACATAACAATCAACAATCATAAATTTTGAGGATTAGGGTTTTTATAAGTAGAAGAGGTAATGTTTTTTAATGTGTTTTGCCAATTATACCCATATTGATATAATTATTTAAATCATATTTATAATTACTAATAAATTTATACTATTCTTTATAAAAATATGTGATTAAGTAAATAATATTTATTTTTCAAAACTCGATCCTTTAGAAATAATCTTAAAGTAATAGAACTCGATTGATTAGAGAAATAGAAAAAACACTTCTTTTATTTGCATATTGGGGTTTTTATAAGTCAAGAATGCTTGGGGTTTAACAATATTTTGAATCTTTGTGATAATAGGATTTTGTATCCGACAAGGATTGGGGTATTGAAAATGCTTGGGGGTAATGATCAACTATCCAAACCATGTTGTAGTAATACACAAGGAAAGGACGACACTTAGAAAGTCATTATGATCTGAAATTCTTTTTCATTTAGATTAATTTATTTGGTTGCAAAATTATTCATGGATTTTTCATGGAAAAAAGCTCAAAACTCTCCCATTTTTATATTATTTAGTAATAAAAATGAACATTTTATAAATAAAAATTTCCAAATAAAAAAATTTATTCATATGCAATAATTGAAAAACATAAAATAAATATTTTAGTTATCCAAAAAATAATAAATATTCTTTATTACATCAAAGTTTAAATATTATGAAATAATTAAATTAACACCAATTTCAATATTAATTTAATAATTTCTTAATAAATCACTTTCAATTAATAATTTGTTATTTTAAAAAACTTATAAAGTTATATTATGATTATTTTTTTTATAATAATTTATTGCTTATAAATTCAAAAAATTATATTATAAAATTACAATAAATATGTAGACCCATATTTATGAATTAAAAAGATATCAAAGAATATCTTCCATAAATATTTCAATAACTCAAATTTAAAACAATATCAACCATCACAATGCTCATCAAATTGAATCAAAACAATCATGATTGAATTTTCATTTTAACAAGTAATTCAGTAGTTGAATGTTTATCTTATTCTATTCTTCAATGAAAAATAATAATATTAAGTGCAAGGTTATAAAACTTGGCCTAACTCGACTAATTGAATAAAAAAAACTTAAAATAAACCATTGATTGGTCCAAATTAGCTCTCAAATCTAAAATTAAAAAAAAATAGATCAAAACTCGATCAATCTAATCAAAATCTACCAACCTAATTGATCCAACCCTAAATGACTTAAATTATTATTTATTTTTATTTTCTTTATTGCTTTTTAGGTATATTTTGTTGGAATGAGTTGGTAGATGTGACAACCCAAGAGGAGGGTGAATTTGGTTGTAGATAAAAATCACAAACACACAAACTAAGCAGTAGAAGTCACAAACAAAAATGAACAAATAGATTTTATAGTGGTTCGACAACATGTCTACTCCACTCCCTAAGTTTTCACTTACGTCTTTCTATTCTTTTTGTAGGCTTAGGAACAACCTTTCCCTTTTCAAGGCTCAAGGACAATCTTTCCCTTTTACAGGCTCAAGGACAACATTTTCCTTGATATTTTTCTAGGTACAATACCAATCTTTACAATCACTAGCAAGAATAGAACCAAACAGTGTCAATTCCTCTCAAATAAGGCAACAAATACACTATTAGTGCTTAAAAAAATTTACTTTAAAAAAGAGTAACAAAGTAATCTTACTCTACCTAAAAATACATGCAACACCTAAAAAGTTTTTGCACAAAGAGTTACAAAGATGTTCTCTAATTGTTTACAAATGTTCTCTAAACTTTCTAACCTTTTCTAGTCTTCAAAAATGCTCCTTATATAGCCAAACTCCAAAACTAGCTGTTGGAGCAGTTGATGTTCAATGTTATAGTTTTTCTATAAAATTAGCCATTAAAGGAGACAATGCCCATTGTCTATGATCAACACCTATTAATGTTGTAACGACTAGCTCCAATGCCTATTATCAATATTCCCATGGTCGTTGGCTTTGACTACAATGCCTATTAGAGCAAAAACAATGCTCATTACCTATTTTCAAAAAGCTTAAACTTTATGCTCTATTTTTCAACATCTTATAAACAAGTTTCAATGCCTGTTGAACAATTTGCAATGTCTATTGGAGACATCTCAATGCTTATTGTGTATTTGTCAACCCTTATTGGCTGGTCCATAAAGTATAACATAATTAGGGGCACTTTTTTAATGTTTGTTTTAAATATCCAAAGTTTCTTGCGAAGACAAATCAATGCCTATTGCGAAACTATAATGCCTGTGGCGAGGTCTAGCACATCTCAACCTAGAGCACTTTTTCAATGCCCGTTATGAAAAGCACAACACCCGTTACAAGGTCCAAAAGACTTTGGCTATTTGTAGTATTCATTCAATACCAATTGTTCATCCTCCATTGCCCATTGAATGGTCCAATGCCTACTGGAACTTCCTAACACTTGTTGGCATCTCCAAACTACAACACTTGTACAAATATACTAAAATATAAACATTAGAACTTCTTTTGATTTTGTTATAGTTTTGTTATTATTCAAAACACATCATTCAAACTAGAGGAGTGAGTCTAATGCCTTGAGGTTACATGTTCTCCAAACATCTCGCCTAATATTCACAACATTCTCACCCTTTTTGATGATGACAAAACCAATACTTTTATACCAAAAATACAAATCTTAAACACACAAAGGATATCAAATGTCAAAATACAAAACTATAAGGAAGATACCAAACAAAACACATACCAATCAAAATATCTATATAAGGCTTGATACCAAATATACCACATAAGATACTAAATGTTGAATGTTAAAAACATAAATGATACCAAGTGTTAGAATATGCAAATAAGTGATACCAAACAAAGCAATCAAATTGTCCAATCAAAGCATCTAAACTTTTCTCCCTTTTTGTCATCATGACAGAAAGATATATAAAAATTATTCACTAAAAAAAAGTTTCCCTCTTATAAATATAAAAATATTTTCTTTTTAAAATCTAAACCAACTTCCTCAAAAACAAAACAAACATGATGATACAAAAAATACAGAACACTTAGCAAAAAAAAACTCCCTCTATCTTTATGATTTCTTTTAATAAATCACCCAAGATATTCAAACACAAATTCAATTGACATAACTTGAGGTTACGTGTTCTCTTCACAAATCAAGGAAAGCAAGAGAGGAAGGATAGTTATTAGAAATTCCTAAAAAAATCCAAATTGATACCAATGATAGTTCAAAATTCAAACTCCCTCTCAATAAAAACATGTCAAATAAAATAAAAAGAGGGATAAAAATACATTCATTTAATGATTTCTAAAAATAAATTCTTTTGTAAATACTGCAGCTTTAATCATCATTTGATTCTCCATTTTCAGCAGAGGGTAAGGAGCTTCTAAACCTATAAAATTAAACTTTCTTTGATACCTATTTTCTTGTAGGTCCATAGGGGTTAACAACATAAACATATCCATCTCTCAACCTAACATAACAAAAATATGCTTTATGGCCAAAATTTTCACAATGAAAGCATTGTCAAACGAATGCTTTATTCATCTCATGTGTAGAGCAAGTGTGAGATGGCTTCCTAAAGGATTGACGCCTAATATGAGAAGGAACCTTTACAATTTTTCCATAAATAAAGGCATGATTTGCTTTTAGCCCATCAGAGTGAGAGCAGTTATGATCATGCACATGAGTCTTTCATATATGCACCCTAACATGAGTGAGATCATGTATAATTTTTCTTTTAGGTGCAATGGATAGCCCATTTTACCTTCTTGGCTTATAAGATGCACACATATAAGCATAGTTATCCTTTTTCTTAGGCTTTTTAGTGCATGCATGTGCTAGGGCTGTATTTTTAGGCTTTACATTTGCATTAGCCTTTTGTGAAGAGTTTTGTGATTCAACACCTTAGAGACTGGGTGTTCTAAAAAGTGACTCTCTAATAAACACATATTTAAAAGTGGAGAAAGAGACATGAGTATATCCAATGTCATATATCATACTAGTATCTCTTTGAGAGTCCAAAAGTAAATCCAGTTTTTCTTTTCCTTTAATAAATTTGAAAGAGAGTTTTCAAGTTGAAAACCTCCTTTTTGAACTGTCATTTTGTTTGAAAAGAGTTTTATAAAATTTCTTTTCAGAGCTCAACTCTTCATTTTCCCTTTCCAAGGCGTTAATTTTCATTTTCAAAAATTCTCTTTCATTAGAATATAATAAAAGTGCTTTTGAAAGTAATTCCTTATTTTCTTTTCTTAAATATTCAACTTCTTTAAGAAACTCATCTTTAATTTTAGAAATCGAGGAAATTTCATTTTTTAAAGATCCATTTCCATTTCATAAAATCATATTTCTATAAAAAAATTTATCTTAGTTATTATTTATTAATTTAAAGGCCTTAATAAGATTTTCTACTATGAACATTTCTTTGATATGATCATCATGTTCTTATACCTCCATTAGAGAGTCCCTATTTGATTCATCCTTTATAGCTATGAGGCATCTAGCTTTTGCTTTCTTTTTTGCCTTTCTTTTCTTTATCTTATTAATTCATGAGAATTCATCATCACTTGTGGATATGAAATTTATTAAGCTCTTTCTCCTCCTTTTATTTTAATAGTGGTCTTCTAGCTCTATGGATATATAGCTTCCTCTAGTTTGAGTTGGTCCATTTTTTAGAAAGCTTTCATAGTAAGAAGACTCAATGGTTGTCATGATCGTATCCCTTTTGCACTTAAAATTCAAAAGAGATTAGACTCTGATACCAATTGTTGGTAAGAGTTGGTGATATGACAAATCAAGAGGGAGGTGAATTGGGTTGTAAGTAAAAACCACTAACACACAAACTAAACAACAAAAGTCACTAATAAAAATGAACACATATTTTATAATGGTTCGACAACATACCTATTTCACTCTCTAAGTTTTCATTTAGGCCTTTCTATTCCTTTTACAGGCTTAGGAACAACCTTTCCCTTTTTAAGGCTTAAGGACAACCTTTCCCTTTTACAAGCTCTAGAAGAACCTTTCATTTTACAAGCTCAAGGATAACCTTTCCCTTAGTATTTTTCTAGGCATAATACAAACCTTTACAACCACAAGCAAGGATAGATCAAAACAGTGTTAATGCATCTAAAATAATGCAACAAATAGCGCTCAAGAAAACCTACTCTAAAAAAGAGTAACAAAGTAATCTCACTTTATCCAAAAATAGAAGCAACACCCAAAAAGGTTTTCACAAAGAGTTATAAAGCTTTAGTTATTTACAAATATTCTTCAAACTTTCTAACCTTTTTCTAGTCTTTAAAAATGTTCTTTATATAATCAAACTCCAAAACTACCCATTAAAGCAGTTGATATTCAATCTGACAATTTTTTTTTTACAAAACTAGTCGTTAGAGGAGACAATGCCTATTGTCAATATTCCCATGATTGTTGGCTTTGATTACAATGCCTACAATACCTGTTGGAGCAAGAACAATACCCGTTGTTCATTTTCAGAAAGCTTGAACTTTGTGTTATATTTTTCAACATCTTGCAAATAAGCTTCAATGCCTATTAAGCAATACACAATACCCATTAGATACATCTCAATGCTTGTTGCGTGATTGTCAATCCTCATTGGTTGGTCCAGAAAGTGTAGCATAACTTGGGGCACTTTTCCAATATTTATTGTTAGTATAGATCGATGTTCATTATGAAACTACAACGCCTATCTTGAGCGTGTTGAGGTCCAACACAACTCAACTTGGAGCACTTCTCCAATATCTGTTATGAAAAGGACAATGTTGTTACGAGTTTTATAAGACTTTGGCTATTTGCAGTATTCATTCAATGCTCATTGTTCATCCTTTATTTCCATTAAGGGTTATCACACTTAGAATAATTCCCCAAAAAGGACCTTTTAGGTGACAACCATTTATTCCTATAAAAGGCCAACACCCCTATTTGAATTCATCCATCACACCTTATAAAAATTATTTTAAATTTAGTTTGTTCATTAGGGTTTGCATGAGGCTTAAGCTTAACCATAATTGTCAACACAACTCTATATACTTTCTTAATTTTCTAAAACTCTCTATGTATATAACTTCACTTTGCATCTTAGCATTTGTGCCTGCCTTATACAACTACCACATAGGCACATCAACACCTATTTTCTTATTTATCTACTATAACAATATCATAACTGATGTTTAGGTCAACACTCAATAACTCCATCAATTTATTATTGACCCATTTAGTTGTGATATTATGATTTTTATTTGAAGTGGAGGCCACATATGTATGCTCATTCCTTAAATTCTTTATTATGAATGTCCTATTGTCATCTAACTTAAAGGCATTAATCCTCTATATATAATTATCTATTACTCATTTAGTTGCAACCTTTCTCCTATCATATTTTATTGTTTCTAAACCATACCTAGTTTTTATGGCATAATCATTCAATGCTTCCTTAAAGGCATTAACATCCTAAAAAAATATGTCCTACCTCAATTCAATATCATCTACTCCATTCTACCTTAACTAATTAAAATATTGGTTCCTATATTTCCCCTATTTTTTCCTTTTTAACAACATCATCATCTTTTTATTTGAAAGTAAATTCATGTCCCCACCATCCTTATGATCAAACATTACATCACTTAAGCCATTTTTATCATCCATTATATTATAAATATCATTCCCTGCATCATCAAAAGCTCAAACCACATGACTTTCACTTCTAATCCCATCCCCTAGTGGTATCCAATCATCATCATCATTATCTAAAGTGAATTCATTATCATTGAATCCATTTACTCCATTTTGCTTAGGATTTACAACCCTTTCCCTTTAACTCCTACTTTTCTTAGTCAATCTCCTACCCTATTTCTAGTAACTTTAACCTCAACATTTTTATTATCCTGACTTACATCATTTTGTTCTGCCACTTATATTTGCTCTATTGCTCAATCTCACCCTACCCTAACTCTAGTCCCAATCCTTCCCCTTCTTAGCTAACAATTTTTCTCTATATGTTAGGTCCTTAGCATTCATATTAGGCTTAGTATGCATATTGGGATTTGGTAGGACATGACTCATTTTGGACATTAAGCACTATTGGCAAATTCAGCTTAATTGTATAGTGGGCTAAGGTTAGATATTGGACTCCATTTGTACAATAGAGCTCAGTATGGATATTGGTCACAGTTTGCATATTAAGGTCAGGTTGTGTAATGGGCTGAGGTTGGATAATGGACTCAATTTAGATAGTGTATTCAATTTTGACACTGGGCTAATATTGAATATTAGGTTCAGTTTGGATATTGAGTATCATATTGGATATTTGAGTTAGGTTTACTATTAGTCAACAGTAGAATAAGTGGTTTAAAGTGGTATTTTTATGTCTCTTGCTGCATATTATTTCTAACGTTCACTTCTTTTTCTAAATCTACCCCATTACTAATTCCCTTCTCATTCAAAACCTTTAAAGATATATGATTCTCATTATTCTGAATAGGTATCTCAAGTTGTTCTCTGTGCAGGTTGAATAAGACATTTACATCCTCATCATTTTCTATTAGCATTCCTAATCCACATCATATATCTATAAATTCTGACCTAGTTTTAAGAAATGTTTTATAACAATCTTGAATTAAAGTAATTCTAGGTTACTTATTTCATTCTACTTTGAGAACAAACAGTTTCTATCCTTAAAAGACAAAATAAGGGTGTATTACTTAGCAACTAATATCTATACACATAAAAATAAATAAATAAGAAATCATTTATTAATGTATAAATTTCCAAAATTTTCTACTTTATTATTCTGCAAAAGTTATCCATTAACATATTATTCCTAAATCCACCACAAAAATAACACACTAAATAAACAAACAAATAAGATATTTTTTATTGAAATGTTTTTTTTTTTTTACTATGAACAAAGTGATTATTTATCGCATTATATCAAAACCCAAAACAAACTGAAAACCCCCAAAATGCATTGATACACAAAGTCATTTGAAACCCTATATTACAATTAAAATAGTCCCTAAAATCACAACCTTGCCTTTATCATTTTCACAGAAAAAACCAAAATGAAGCTATTCAATCATAATATATTAAACTTGCAAATACTAACTTTGACGATATCTTCAAAAATCAAAACCTTTTCCTTCTCTTCCCAAACTAACCAAAATATGAGTTATTGCAATTCTCGGTGAATTCATTTTCAATGTCATGGCCAAATGTTTGAGGCATATATGTATAAGTGATTTTCTTCTACTGTAGCGATAAAATAGGGTGAGACAAGGGGAGGAGGGAAAAGATGTGTACTTTCACACTACATTAGCCATTTCTTTCAATATATACTTTTAAAAAGGGTGATTACTGATATTTCATATGCACTTAATTGTAAAAACTCATTAAAACATATAGATGTTCGTCTTAATATAATGGAGTTAAAACATGAGGATATTAATATATAGATTTGAAAGTGGAGACTAAATAGCATACTATAGAAAACCTAGGGGATCATAGTGTTTAGCCCTAATAAAATTTACTAAATTCATGCATTTTATATACTATACATAATTTTAATATGATATATAATCATAGTCTACGAAACTTTAGGCACCGACATAATAGAATGATGCAAAACATCTCAGCTAGTACGAAAGCATAACTCATTGGCAACTTACTAATTATTAGTTAAGTTATGCTTAGATATGATTTTTGTTCGACTTTGATTTAATCTCTAACTTGTTGCTCTCTTCTTGATTTGGTTGAGTATTGTGTGATTGGGTTTCACATCGCTTGATTTAAAACGATTTAACAGGAAAATTGTAATCAAACTAATTATGGTGAATTCTATATAATTAAATTGAATAAAATCATATAAATATTATAATCTAATCAAACCATGTATTTTTGAATAATTTTGGATTTGGACGATTTAGACTTTATGCTTCAAGTCCATTTAATTAGAAAGTTTGAGACTAATTGTATTGAATTATGATATAAAATTAATATATTAAGGATTGTACAAGTAATTTGATGAAACCTTTTTATATAGTATAATTACTATTTTATATATAATTTAATTTTTACTTTTTTTCCAACTAAATCCAATCATTTTTTTAGAATAAATAATTTAGTTCAGTTTGAATTGATTTAATTGATTTGAGTGATTTTTAAAATTTTTTAATTTAACTGTATTGAGCATAGTGTTACAGAATTGATTAAATGAGAATTTTTTATTATTCTTTAAATTTATTTTTTGTTCTAAAAAATATATGAATTTTTTTTTATTAAATTTAGATTCAATTGGACATTTCAAAGTTAAGGTCTAAAATAAATAATTTTTTTCTAACTTTCTAATAATATTGATAGATTTGACTCAAATGAATTGTTATTTAAAAAAACACAAACTCATAAATATATAATTTTATACTAATTTTTTAATTGCTAAAAGATACAAATAAGGTCATCGTCTTTGGTTGGACCATTGCTTTTCTTTTTTAACTACACAGAAGAAAATTAGGCTTCAAATTCTTTTTGAAAGAATTTGGGCCTTAATCGAACGGTCAAGGTTGCATTTATTTATTTTTTGACTCTTATTGGACAAGAAATTGAAAACTTTGACGCTTGACGGCCAAGAAAAGTATTAATAGTCCACAAATGGATGCTATCATAAGAGTAAAGTTACAGAAGAAAGTTAAAATTTTTTAATTCTTGTTATTAGGTTAGGTAATATTCTTATAGAATTTTCTAATCTTAATCTCAAACTATGAAAATTTATTTTTTTAAAAATATGATACATGAAAAGTAGTAGATGCAATTATAAGTACGGAAATAATAATTTGTTAATGCAAATTATATCTAACATGTTATGATAAAAATATTTAATTTAAGATAATTTTTTTATTAATTATATTTCAATTGTAATTTTTTGGAAATAACTTCTTTTAAAGTATCATTAATGCAAAACTTCCTTTTTTTTTTTTTTGAAAGTAAAAGATAATGAATTAACTCAAGAAGACATTACATCAATATGCAAGAGGTTCCTTACAAACATTGGAGCTATGGATACTGTAGACTGGGCCCACTCAATTTTAGAGTTTTAATATCCCTCCTAAAGTAAAGATGTTTTTATGGAAATTTTGTTGTGATTTTCATTAATTTTAATGCCATTCCTAATACACCACCTACAACCCTTAATAAACATCAATCTCGCACTCCAAAATGCTTCTCCACACCACCCTCAGGTTATAACCCAATTAAGTAGAAATTTGATTATTGACTAGCAAGAGCATAAGGTTTAGAGACAAGATTACTTATTCATGTAATTGAAATCATAAGCTTATTTTAGAAATGTATAGTGTTTACCTAGTAACTTTAAGTACTCACAATTATAGGTAAGTGATTCCACCTCGCAACAAGAAAAGATAGAATAATTCTAATAAAAATGTCAATGGGAAGATTTTTATTTGATTTTGCATATCAGAACTATTATAATAATTATTAAAATTTTAAAATTAAATTTAAATAGAATGAAAATATTAATAAATTTTTAATCAATTAATACCTACACTTAAGTTTAGTCTCAAATTTTATTTAAGATAAATTTTAATTAATATAAATTTAATTATTTGACATATAATTAATTTTCCATGTAAAACTACTTAACTGAAAGTACTAAATAAAAATAAAGAATTATTAAAAGAAATTACAAAATAAGATAATTAATTTTTATTTAAAAAATATTATTTACTTAATTATATATTTTTAAAAAATATTATAATTTTATTAATATTTATAAATATGATTTAAATAATATAATAAAAAATTTATCAATTGTTAATTTAATTATTTAATATATAATTAATTTTTCATGTAAAACTATCTAATTGGGATAAAACAAATGAAAATAAAAATTATTTAAAGAATTGCAAAATTAATAGTAAAAAATAAAATTAAAAATAATTTTTATATTAATTTATTTAACAAATAAATATTATTTATTTAATCACATATTTTAAAAAAAAAATTTACTTTTATTAATATCTATAAACTTAAATAATGTAATTCGCAAACCACATGAGAAAGCAGTACCCCTCTCGGCCCATAAAAAGCCCAATCCCCATAATTTCTGCCTGTCAATTGATATAACAACCCTAATCGGATAAAGAAGCTCATTTCCTCGCCCACAACGCCAACCACACCCCCCCCCCTCAATCCATCCGATCGAAAACAGTATTTTCTATTGTTCTTGAACCTTATCGAATTCAATTTGATTAACTTATTCGCTTTGTACATATACTCATTATACGCTGTTTGTTTCTTAGGGTTTAGCTCAGATTGTTGGGATTCATAATGGCGACGAGTAAGTTTATTTTCTCTGCGCTTTTTTTTTTTATTTATTAAGTCTTGAACTTAATTACTCTTTTTTACGTGAAAGAATCATGTAATTGGTCTGGGTTTTTATTTTTTTTTTTGTGTAGGGCTTATGTTTGAGAACTCATGTGAGGTTGGAGTGTTCTCTAAGCTCACCAATGCTTATTGTTTGGTTGCCATTGGAGGCTCTGAAAGCTTCTACAGGTTATAAATTTTGTTAAAAAGAAATCAACATCCAACTGTAATCACTCATGTTGATACACTTAAATTAAGCATCCTGCTATCCATTTATTGAAAATTTATATTGTATTTGATTCCTATGATTCCAGTGACTCTGGAATTTAGATTAATACTCCCCATAAAAAAAATCATGTTATTTGTTTTATAATCATATGAATATCCTTTTTCTTTGAGTTTTAATTAAGTAATTCTAGGTGATACATCTGGAGGCCATTCACATGAACTAAATCTTTAGAAGTGGGCCAACAACACAAAATGCTTCAATTTTGTTTATAGCCTTAACTTTGAAACTTTTGAAGGAATGGAAGACAATTATTGAACCAATAACTCTCACCTGAAACTTGTCTAATTTAATGATATTGACTTTCTGTGAAAATTTAACCAAAAACTCATATATATTGCCTATGACATATCCTTTGACACTTACGTGTCAGTTTAGATTTAATGGTATTAGTTAGTATGAAGGAATATTTGGGGTTTAAATTATTATATTTAAGTAGATGGACTTTTTGATTTTAGTATTAATGAGAGATTTTAAAATGAGTGGAATTCTAATTTTGACACCTACTCCTAAAGGGGATATTGATTTTTCGCTATTCCCTATTATGTGATGAGACTCTAATAATTAATTTCTACTTTCCTAATAATTTTTTTTCTGTGATCTTTGTTTTGTTTTGTTTTTTTTTTTTTCCCCCTTCTCTTCTTTGGCTTTTTGTTGTGGTGATGTGACCCAAGGGGAAAAAAAAAAAAAAAAACATATATAGCGATATTTTTCACAAAATTTTCATCAATTTAGAGGCATGGAAGTTACTTAGTCTAGTTTAATGTGAAATTTTGAGAATGAAAACAAATTATGATTGGAAATACATATTGCACTCGGATTGGGAAATATGTAATCATAGATTAAAATTTGCAATTTTAATAAAAATTCTCAGGTTATTTGCTGTGAAAAGAGACTTTTTTTTTCCTTGGTTAAATTATTTGTTTTCAAAGCTTTCTGAAAGATTAGTGAATATTGTTTGATTGGTGCTTCTTCTTTATGCAGTGTATTCGAGGGTGAGTTAGCTGGTGTTATCCCTGTGGTTAAAACTTCCATTGCTGGCACTAGGATCATTGGTCGTCTTTGTGCTGGTATCCTTTTCTCCTTCGTTTATCTTGTTTTATTAGCTTACCCTTAACCATTTACTATTCTGTTGCTTTGTGAATAACTTTTAATCCTTTGCTCTGCCCCTGCAGGAAACAAAAATGGACTTCTCTTGCCCCATACCACCACCGACCAAGGTGAGTGTTTCATTTTTTGAATTGTTTTCTGAATTGCTTATGACCTCTATTATAGTTTCATTTTATTGAAAGAGAATATGATGAAATTGGCGTTCTTTGATAAGGGAAGTTTCTTTATAAAGTTCTAAGTTGTCCTGACGTTTGATTAGAGCATTTCGTACTATTTTCAACACTGTACACTACAACTAGTTAGCATTAGTTTTCAGTTTTGGATAATGAGTTATCAGTTACCACCTACTTTTACAATTTTTTTTTTCTTCATGGCTCATAGTTGATTGCAAAGATATACCAGAGGATAATGATGACTCTCCATTGAACGTGCTTTAAGATACTTGGTTCTGATAGCACTGCGTTATTGACATTATAGTTATTATTCTTTTTACCTCCAATTATTGCCAGCTGCATTTTTATCAGTGAATAAAATATGACTGTTGTAGTTTGTCATGAATATATTTGTTATCCTAATTTGAAAGATGCAAATAGAAGTATTACGTAATAGCATGAATAGAGTTTCATTAAATATGAAGATCTTGTGCTCTGTTCCAAGCACAGTTGATGA
>CATIWR010435017.1:0-31302 GCA_949677035.1 Omphalea diandra | reverse complement strand
ACACCATTGAATTAGTAAAATACCCAATTGAGTGATTGGGGAGTGGATGTAGGGATTGTTTTGCCCAAACCACTATAAAATCTTTGTCTCCTTGCAATTCTTTCTTCTTCCCTTAATCTTTAGTTTAAATTTTTAAACACCAATTCAACCCTCCTTCTTAGTGCCTAGGGACAACACATTTATATACCAACCTAGTAAAACTACTACTGAGGTGTATAAAAGATTTATAGACATTATAGGCATTATCAAAACTCAAGAAAAGTCCAATTCAAATGAGGACGTGGTAGCAAAAATTTTGAGAACACTTCCTGTAGTTAAGTGGGAAGCTAAGAAAATAACTATAGAGTAAGCCAATAAGCTAAAAGCCCTGTCACTTGATGAACTTATGGAAAAGCTATCGGCTCATGAAATCACTATTGAAAAGCCAACTGAAACTATAAGAATGAGAAAGAAAGACTTGGCATTGAAAGTCAGAGAGGTACAATTTGAATCTCCATCTACTTCTTATTTACTAACATCTTCTTCTTCTAGTGATGACGAAGATAGTAGTGAAGATAAAAATCTTGCCCTCATCTCCAATCAAGTAAAAAGATTCCTTTCAAACTAAAAGAGTAAAAGGGCAAGGAGATATCAAAAGAGAGTTAGTAAGAGTCAACTCGTTTACTATGAATGCAATAAGAAAAGGCATATGAAATTAAATTGTCCTAAAGTCAATAAGAACAAGTATCTTGCTAGAAAACATACCTCCAAGAAAGGAAAGAAAGTGTATAAAAGTATTTGGGATGATACTAGTGACTCTTAACCTGATGAGGAGGAAATAAGAAAGGAGTTAGCTAACCTTTGTCTTACGATAGCTGAGGAGTAATCAGATTAATCCTCAAGTGAACACTCATCTTATAGTGAAATTAATAATCATAGTAACAAAGAGGTAAATCCTTTTGATTCCTACTTTAGAGATGAATTGTATTTTACAATCACCAAGTTCATTATGAAAGTTGAGACTTTCAAGTATGGTACCTCCTTTCTGAAAAAGAGAACAAATATTTAAAAGATTATGATAAAGGTTTAAAAACTCTACTTAATGAGGTTAAGTCTCTTACAGTTGAGAACCTTAAGCTTAAGGAAAGTCTCAACAAGTTCACTAAAGGAAATGAGAAGTTAGACTCTATCCTTGAGGCCCATAGAAGTCTATCCATCAAATATGGATTAGGTTATAATGTCATCACTTCAATGGATCCTTTCTTTTCTCAAATGTCTTTATTAAGGCCAAAAAGAATAATGCTTCTAACCATATTATGAGGCTAAAAGTTTCCAAAAGGGGAAATGCCACTACTAATAGCTCAAAAGGGAAGTCTCAACACAATCACACACTTTTAAGATCAGCTTCATATAGACCAAATTATGCCTACATGTATTACTCTTACAAGACATAGAAATTGCTATAACTATGGATATAGAGACACCCAACACAAGAGAGTTCCTCACATGAGAAACACTCCTAGACACATTGCTCAAAGGAGTTACAAGTCCCACAGACACTATGTACATGTTCCATCTAGAAGTAGGACACTATCTCACTTTGTATTGATTATTTCTATTGTGGTATATATGGACACAATGCCTATCATTGCCAATCTAGAAGGCATGATGAGCAGTTGGTAAGAGCTAACCACCTAGGACCCAAAAAGGTTTAGGTACTTAAGACATAATATTCTTATTTGTAGGTGTGCTTGAAATTGCAAGTTTGAGAGCAAAAGTGGTATCTTGATAGTGAATGTTCAAAGCACATGACAGGAGAAAGAAAGTTCTTCACACAATTGACGAAGATTGAAAGACTTGAAAATGTGTCTTTTGGAGACAATGGCAAAGCCAAATTTGTTGGCATATGTAAAGTTGGTAAGGATGATGACTCACCTATCCTTGATAAAGTGTTGCATATAGATGGACTCAAGTACAATTTGCTAAGTGTAAATCAACTATGTGACAAAGGCCTTAGGGTTATGTTTGAACCACAAGTGTGCTATGTATCAAGGATGAGTGATAAAAAAATTATGTTCATTGTTAAAAGAGTTCATAATATTTATGTTATTGATTTAAACTCTCTTGCTAACTATAATGCAAAATGTGTTTTCATTATAGTGAATGAAGGTAAAACTTAGCATAGAAGGCTAGGACATGCTAGCATGGTACTCTTAAATAAGCAAAAGAGAAGAAACTTTGTTGAAGGTCTACTGAAATCAAGTTTGCAAAGGAAGGAGTTTATGAAGCATGTGAAAAGGTAAATGAATCAAATCTTTATTCAAAGCCAAGAACAAGGTAAGTTCATCTTATAATTGCTTCACATGGATCTATTTGGACCCATTAGAGTATTTAGCTTCGGAGGCATGCATTATGCATTTGTCATAGTAAATGATTACTCCAGATATATTTAGGTATTATTCCTCCCTCACTAGGATTTATGTTTTGATGCTTTGAAGACCTTTGCTAAAAGAATTCAAAACCAAAAGGATTTGAAAATCTCTTCTATTAGAAGTGATCAATGAGGAGAGTTTAATTAAGTTTCATAACTTTTGTGATGAGTATGGTATCTCACACAACTTCTCAACTCGTATAACACCACAACAAAATAATGTGGTAGAAAGGAAAAATAAAACCCTTGAAGAAATGGTTAGAACCATGTTGAATGAGTACAATCTTCGTAAGAACTTTTAGGCTGAAGCTGTAAACATCTCTTGCTATGTCTTAAATAGAGTTTTGGTGAGATCCTTGTTAAAGAAAACCCCCCATGAGTTATGGAATAATAGAAAGCCTGAGATTGCATATTTTAGAGTTTTTTTTTATTGTAAGTGTTTATTCTAAACACTAAGGATAACCTTAGCAAGTTAAACTCCAAATCTGATGAAGGAATTTTCCTTGGATACTCTACTACTAGTAAAGGGTATAAAGTCTTCAATAAGAGAACACTTATTGTATAGGAGTCTTTACATGTTGTATTTGATGAATTTGACCCTACTTCTTCAAGAAAAGAAGAATATATTGATGATCCTACAGGTCCTATGAGTGAGCTAAACATTAGAGAAGAAGGAAAGAATGTGGATAAGCCATAAGACATGAGGAATGAAGATACATCTCCTCATACTCTTAATGAAGAGCAAACTCAACTAGAAAGGGAGTGGATTTTCAAGAATGATCATCCAAGAGATCATATCATTGGTGATCTATCAAGTTGAGTAACAACTAGATCATCTTTTAGAAATGCTTGCACTAATCTTGCTTTTATATCCCTTATGAAGCTTAAGACCATAAATGAAGCCATTAGAGATGAACATTAGGTTCTTGCTATGCAAGAAGAACTTAAAGAATTCAAAAGGAACAAAGTGTGGACTTTACTTCCTAGACCTCATAACCATTCTATTACTGGAACTAAATAGGCCTATAAAAACAAACTTTATGAATACATAATCATTGTTAGGAACAAGACCCAGTTAGTAGCTAAAGGTTATAACCAAGAAGAAGGGATTGACTTTAATGAGATATTTGGATATGTAGCTAGACTTAAAGCTATTAGAATTTTACTTACATTTACATCTCATATGAACTTCAAGTTATATCAAATGGATGTCAAAAGTGCATTTCTAAATGGGTATATAGATGAGGTAATGTATGTTGAACAACCCCTTAGTTTTGAAAGTCATTGCTTTCCTAACCATGTGTTCAAACTAACTAAAGTCTTGTATGGCTTGAAGCAAGCTCCAAGAGCTTGGTGTGAAAGATTGAGCAACTTTCTAGTCGAGAAAGGTTTCTCTAAAAATTTGGTTAACACAACTCTATTTTCTAAGAAAAAGAAAAGGGACATATTGTTAGTGCAAATATATGTAGATGATATCATATTTAATATTTCTAATATTTGCATATGTGAAGATTTCTTTAAAGTAATGAAGAGCGAGTTTGAAATGACTGTGAAAGGAGGACTTAAATTCTTCCTTGGATTACAAATCAAATAAGGAAAGGAAGAAATCTTCATCAACTAAGCTAAATATAAAGGAACTATTTAAAAGATTTGGCATGGAAAATAGAAAATTATGCAAAACTTCTATGAGCACTAACATTAAGCTAAACATGGATGAACATGGTAATAATATGGATCAAAAGTTGTATAAAGGTATGATTGGTAGTTTACTTTATCTCATAACCTCTAGACCTGATATTATGTTTTGTGTTTGCTTATATGCTAAATATTAATCTAATCCTAAAGCGTCTCACTTATATGTTGTGAAACACATACTCAAGTATCTTGTTGATACTCATAACTTAGGACTTTGTTATCCTAAGAGGTTTCATTTGAATTGAATGAATTTTCTGATGCTGATTTTGTTGGGTGTACCTTAGATAGAAAGAACACTTTAGGCATATGTCATTTACCTAGTCAATGTTTAGTGTCTTGGAGTAGCAAAAAGCAAAACTCAGTTACTTTATCAATTATAGAAGCTTAGTATATGGTAGCTAGTCGTTATTGTGTATCAATCCTATAGATGAAACAATAACTTCTTGATTAAAAAGTGGCTGTAAATCAAGTTACCATTAAGTGTGATACACTATGCCATAAACTTGTCTAAGAATCCCATTCAACATTCTAGGAGCAAGCATATAGATATCAAACATCACTTTCTTAAGGATCATACTAATAATGGAGATATTGTATTATAATTTATTGATACTAACCATCAATTGGTAAATATTTTTACTAAATCTCTTTGTAATCAAAGGATACAATCCATCAAAAGAGAACTTAGTATGATTGATGGAAGTACATTAGATTAGTTTCAAATAGGTTATTCTCCTTCTTAATCTATTTATGATCATTGTGGTGTTGATACTTTATTATTGGTTGAATTGATCACCATTGAAGTCTTTAGATTCAATAACTAAAGATTTTAATTATGTCTGATGGCAGTTAAATTGTCTTTATGTCAGTCAAATTCATGAATTTGATTAATAACATTCATTAGCTAAGTTTTCAAAATGGTTGTAACTTTGAAAAATTAATTTTAAACTTAGTTTTTGTTTGAAAAAATGGCCAATGGCCATTGCAAATCTCATAATGACCATTGTGTTACTTGTCAGTTCATCATTTTGATTCTATCAGTCTCCATGATGGTTGTGAACTTTGAATGACCATTGTTTATCACCTAATGGCCATTGTGAACTTGCCACCATCGTTAGTTGAAGAACACTTGCAACAGCAAGCTAATGGTCATGTCCAATAGCCATTGCCTAACTCGCAACTATCATTAAACACTCCTAATGATCATATTTTTTAAACAAAAGAGCTCATGTACTTCTATTTAAACCCCCTTTAAACCTTAAAATGATTTTTCTTTCTATTTTGCTTTGCTTTCTACTTTTCTTTCTCAATTTTTGCTACAAATTTCTAGATATTCCCTTACATCAGACACTATTTCACATAATTAAATGGTATCCAAACTAGATTTCACTAACAAATATAAGCAACTTGCTAGAAAAGAATCGCCAACCTTCATTTACCTCTAGCTCCAAAACGAAGAAGAATCTAGCTTCAATGTTAGCTCAACAAAAGAAATGAATTGTAGAAACTTCAATCCTAGACTCATAGTAGAAAAAAGGCCTAAAACTAACTAAGATTCAAATGGGAAATGAAAGGCCACTGAAATAGAGGACACTCTCATACCCTCAACTCCTCTTTTAGTTCAACAATTTCATCTTAAAAGTGAAAAGGAAAAAGAATTAGCTCTAAAATTATAAAAGAGACATCTTAGAGGTGGGAAATTCTTAGAGTGGAGCAACCTTCAAAGGTATGGACTTATTAAAAAAGTTAAAGAATTAATGGTCAAGATTGAATAGGAGCTATTTTCCATCTCAAAGAACCCTTTTACCTGGAGTTGACAATAGAGTTCGTAACAACCCAAGAAGTATTAGGCAGTGAATATGAGGTATATGCTTAAAAGCACAATAAAGTTTAGGCTATTTAAGTAGAAATACACACTCAGCTTAAATAACTTGGCCAAACGCTTTAACGTTACCTCATATGGATTAATAGAGCCTCCTTCTACCTTTAAGGTTAGTGTCAATGAGTTTTGGAAATTAATCACTGATGGAAGAAGCAACAATAACAACAATAATAATAAGGCTTCTAAGATCAAGAGCCAAGCCCTAAGGATTGTCCATAAATTCATCACCTGGAACATTAATGGAAGAGGCCAATCCAATGGAAACTACACCATAAAAGACTTCTTCTATCTCTGGTGCATGAAGAATAAATAGGAGGTGAATCCTCATTTACTTTTGATACAGAGAATAAATGGGCAAGTGGATAAGGAAAATGAATTTGTGATGGCTTATTACATCACAAGGATTGTAAAGTTTGTGAAAGTAATCACTAAAACTATGAAAAGCTTGAAGAAAAGGATATAATGTTGGAAAAGCTGCCTCATAATGAACCAATTTGTGAGAAGATGCTACAAAGCATGGGTATCCTATAAAGACTTGATTTTGTTTTGATTAAAAGAGTGTTTAAGGAAGGTGAGATTCTTCGAGAGGAAGTTGAAAATAAGGATGTTGTAGAGGCTATCAGTGTGGAGATGATAGTAGTTGAAGGAATATGAAAAAGTGCACTTGCTACATCTGTTCCATCTCTCACTCCCTTTGAGGAATTGGAAACCCTTACTAATGTTATTCAAAAAATTAAGCCTCAACTACCTCTTTACACCAAAAGGTTCAAAAAAATTCAAAGAGAGATTGGGGACATCATCGAAACACTAGAGGATAATAGAAGGGTTGAAACAAGGACTTTGAGTACTAAAGAGGAGCAAGAGGCTCCACTTAAGACAAGTTAATATCCTAAGGAATCTACATTATTAGTTGAGTCTAAGGCCAAAAAGCAATAAGTTTCTCCTTAAGCTATTAAGGAGCTTGCATTGTCAGTTGAGCCTAAGGACCAACAAGAAACCTTATAATCCTTAGAGCTAAAACCCATCTCTCCCTTTAAAACATCACCCCCTTATGATGCAGTCTATTTTATTTCTTTATGTTTTTGTCCTTATTTTTGAAAATAGTCGACATATTAAATAACATTTCTTTTGCATTGAAAATTTAACTTTTTATTTATATTTTCCTTCTATATGCATTATATTCCATTACTATTTATGTTTGATTTTTTTTTTCTAATGACAAAGGGGGAGAAATAAGAAATGTGAGCTTAATATAATGAGGCATATAATATGAGCTTAAGGGGGAGTTATTCGTTGGGAATTTTTGCTAAGGATGATCTCTTATTGAACAGATTGTTTGTTTAAGGGGACATTAGTAATTGATCACTTTACATGATGTACACCTATTGGTTTTATAAGATTGATTAACTTTGATAGATTGTTTGTCATCTCAAAAAGGGGGGAGAATGTTAAACCTTTAGGTTCCAAGTTTTACTTTGATGATCACAAACATATCTAAGAGCTAACATTTGTCTAAGTTATTTATGTTAATTCTTGCATGTACATCAATTCGTTGAACTATGATGATTAATGAAAGAGTTATGATTGGAAAATCTATGATGATTGGAGAAAGAGCTATGATTGGAATCTCTAAATCTTAAAAGAGTAAGGATCAAATAAACCAAGCTAAACAATCTAACGGGTGTTGCCATAATCCAACAACCTTTTTGACTTTAGCAATGAGCGTTGAAGGATCTTAACAAGCATTAGAGTATCACCTTAGCATGAGTAGAGTTTTCTAGATCTCACAATAGACATTGTCCTCTATTATAATAAGTGTTGGATAACTCAAACACATGAGCTATACACATTGAGCTTCATAACAGGCGTTTCAATTTCACAATGGGCATTATGTTTGATCTCTCAACAGGTGTTGCATTTTTGCAATAGGTGTTTAACCAAGTGACTTGATTTGAGCAAAACTCTCAAGATCTCAAAACGGGCATTAGTTCTTACCAACAGATGTTTGAAAAGCTTCCTAGATTGAACTAAAGTTTCTAGACCCTCTAACGAGGCAAACTCAATAGCGCAATAAGCATTGAGGATGTCGAACAAGCATTGGAAGCTCACCAACAACCATTGAAGTACTATTAAAGATCTTATAAAATAGAAGATAAAGTTCACATCTTTCTAGAAATCTATAACAGACATTGTTTATACTTCAAGAGGGGTTGACATTGAAGCCCAATAGGTGTTGAGATTTTTTAACAACCATTGAAGATAATTGAATAAACAAATAAGAAAGTCAAGGGAGGAATGTTGAGATAAACTTCTCCCTAATAAGTAGTCCTAATAGGATTTTGTTAGTACCAATAATCGCTGAAGTTGTATTTTGCTTGATAACCACCCATTTTCATGATTTCAATGATGGTTGATGACCCAACAACATGTGTTAAGGATTCCCAATGGGTGTTGACTATCTACAACTGAAATATGAAGTGGTAGCTTTCTTTCTAACAACTAGTTATTTATTTAAACCTATAAAAAGGACCCGCTCTCAATAGAAACAAGTAGAGAACAATTTTATTAAGTGAGTATTATATTATGAAAGTTATTTTCAAATCAAAAGGGTGAAACAAGAGTGATCTAGTAATCAAGACAAATTTATTTATTTAAAACTAACAAGTGTCACTTTCAAAAATATATTTAAAGAATAAGCTTTCTAGATATTCTCTTGATACTGTCAACTAAATCAGGCATAATTTGGGATTGCACTTTACAGTGTTTTATTGCTTGAGTGAGAGAGTTATGCTCTTCTTTAAAGTTATATTTTGTTTTAGGAAACCTATTATCAGGAGATCTTAAAAATAATACTCTGTGAAAGGTTTAAGTTACTACGTAGAAACTACTTTAGGATAAGGTTTTAGTAGTACCCTTAAGTTTAATTGTAATGGCTTAGGTGGTAGTGCTTGAAAACTATTAGTGTAAAGGTTATTGATAGCACCTTAAGCTATATAGATAATGAATGCTCTAATAGGAATATTAGAGGAAAGGATGTAGGCAAGTTGTGTCGAATCTCTATAAATCTTTTGCCTTTATTATTCATACATTTCCATACTTAGTTTTTTATTTTTAATTACTTACCATTTCCCTATTCAACCCCCCCTAGGGCACTAAGTGATAACAATATGTGGATTAAATGGTTAAATTACATGGCATTCTAATGTCCATTTTATCAGATAAAGATCCATGATTTACTTCTTGATTTTGGGTGAGTTTGTAATAAGATTTGAGTATGAAGTTGAGTTTTAGTATTCAAATGCTTGAAGACATGATTCAAGCATGTGTGATAGAGTTCAAAGGTGCATGGGATGAATATATTGCCTTGATTGAATTTGCTTATGATAAATCATGACAATATATAGATGCCTCCATATAAAGCACTACATAAAAAGAAAATGTCAAAGTCTTATCTATAAGGATGAAGTAGGGATACGTGTTTTAAAAGGGCTAAAACTAGTGCAAGACATTATGGATAAGGTGAAAGTAATTAAAAGTAAACTTAAAGCAACACATGACAGACAAGAGAGTTATGCAGACCAACATATAAGAGAAATGGAATATAAGGTGGGAGACAAAGTATTCCTTTAAGTTTCACCATGGAAAGGAATAATTTAATTCAACAAGAAGAGGAAATTGAGTCTTTGATACGTAGGGCCATATGAAATCCTAAAAAAAATTGGTCGATTGGCTTATAGACTAGCACTACCACCAAAGTTGGCTTAGATTCATGATGTATTTCCTTTAAGTATGCTTAGAAAGTATCAATCCAATCCCACATATATACTTAGGGACCCAACTATAATAATTACAAATGATGTAAGTTATGTTAAAGAACCCGTGAAAATTATTAGTGTTCTGGAGAAATCACTCATAAAATATTTATGAATTTGAAAAATCCCTTTATTTAAGGTGTTCTGGGGAAACCACTCACAAGAAAAAGACACATGAAAAACTAAAGAGAACATGAAATGACAATATCCATATTTATTTACAGATATAGAATTTCAAGGATGAAATTCTTTATAGGAGGGGAAGAAATGTAACATCTCTATCCTTATTCATTAGTGCCCTCATATGAACATATTAATTGCATAAATCATTTGCAATCCCATATGAATATATGCATTGGATAAATGACCATTTAGATATGTGATTTGATAAGCATGATGATGACACTTCCACCATTGTATTTAGGCACTTGAACATATATGTGATGTTTGTATAGTTGCATGGCAAATTATTATATGTTGTGTGCATATTATAGTATTATAAATAATGGTGTTTTAGAGCTTATTTAAAAGTATAAGGAGCCTATGGAGATTAACAGATGGATGGTGGTGTTGAAGGAGTGAAGAAGATGGACTAAAAGAGGAATGTTAAACTTCCAACCAATGATAGTAAGCCATCATGATTTTATCTTATTAGAGTAGGCATACAAATTGAATTTCTCTTCCTTTAGGAGAAGATTTAAGAGGAAAAAAGTGAGGCGCATCAAAAGAAAGAGAGAGCTAAGGAAGAAAGAATGGAAGGAGAAGAAAAAGAAGGAGAAGAGAAAGATAAAATAAGATACCTAGGAAGGAACCCTAGGCTTTTCTAGTTTTGGCAAAAGGGGTAAATGATTTTATCTTCTTCCCATATGAAATTCTTCCTCATGACATGTTAAACATGCATAATTAGTAAGAATTATCGAGTAATTAGAGGTAGAGCTCATGTATGGAAGTTAAAGCTCAAGAGAAATAAGAGCTAATTATATTAGTTCATTGTTAGAACAAATTTTTACCCATGATTTCATAATAATAGAAGAAGAATTAGGGAAAGTGTAAACTATGAAAGTTTTAGCTTTATGCCCCATCTAAATCCATGTTAAATAGTTTTGCTTAATATGGTGTGTGTGAAGAGTTATGGCTCCATCACTAGGGCTGGTTCATAACCTATCAAAATATCCTCAGTCTCATTTTTTTCATATATTTTGATGACCTTATATTGGAAAAACTTAATTTATAGGTCTATATCTCCTTTAAGTTCTTATAAAATATTTTTACTTAATTTTTTGTGTGGAAAGAGATATTCCTCTTTTATTGTGACTGATTATGAACCTAATGAAATCTTTTTAATCCCTTAATTTTGTTTTCCAAGAATTTTATGGCAATAAGATGGGAATTTAGTAATGTTACAAACTTAAAAGTTGTATACTATAACTCATATACATGTATGTAAAATAATCTTGTAAAATATATTGTGGGTGAGGAGACATTGCTCTTTCATTGTGACTGATTCTCAATATGTTGAAACCTACTAACCTTGAAATTGACCATTTATTTTGGTGACTTTATATGCTAAAATAGACAATGTGTTAAGCATGATAACTGTTCCTTTATGTATTATATATCCTATGGTAAGTCAATTTTTCCATTGGATTTGTACAATTTTAGATATGACTAAGAATGTGAGACCTAATGAGACTATGATCACATTGCAACAACAAAATTTAAAAATTTACCATATTTTCTATATGTCTTATATTGAAATGAATTTCAACTATGTTGTCTTATTATATGTCTAGTTTATATAGAAAAATAAGAATAAATTCATTTAGATATATATATTTTAAATTATTTCTATGAGAATGCAGTAAGGTCAGGTTGTCAGACAAGAATAATAAGCTTAAATATTAGGTCCACTTGCATGGAATATGACCATAGTTGCATACCATGTATGTAAACTCATTTTTAACATTTTATGGTGATATATGTATCAAAGTTTAGGATCTCAAAATAAAGAGGAAGCCTAAAAGAGAGGTTTAGACCTATAATAAAGGTTGGTTGCATCAAAGGTGAGTAAAAGCTATAATTGGATTCTAATGTATGTGTGTGTGATGATTTTATGATATGGTTATATTTTATTAGGTATATATGTGATTGAATTATGACATTATTGAATTATGACATTTTACATATGAATACAAGTGAAGTGAGAATTATATGATATTAATGGTTACTTGGTATACAATTGTAAATAAACACTTACATATGGAACTAAAAAGATGTTGTGACCGGCTTGTCAAACAGTTGTAAATACCTTGGAAAAGGGACCAATATGTCCTATTATGACCTATGTTATTGATCAAATGAATCACATGTTATTTGTTGGCTAGCAAAATCAAATGTCACTTAAATCACATGAATTTTTGAGAGTAGTGTTTGCCTTACACAGTCATGACAAAATTAATCTTTTACATTTGCATAGTCAATTCTTTTACTTGTAATGTATCCTAATAATTTTTGATTAGTTGTGCTATAAAAATCTTATTTATTTTTATTCATTGAGTTGAGACTCACTAAATTGCAATTATATTTTTCAGATATTGAAGCATAAGGTTTGGTACTTTGGAGTATAAAGTTTCACATATAGACACATGAAGCACTAGTCATCAGCTGAATTCCAACTGTTTCTCTCCTTGTGTCATATACATATACTTAGATAGACATCAATTTATGGTCACCAATATTAAATGGGTTAATATATGTGTACATTAAACACCTATTGAGTCATGTATGAATGACGAATTAACCTTTATGTATATGAATTTATGAACATGAATGTCAAGCAATAAATAAAAATGCATGTTACACTAATTGCTTATGATTAATATGCCATGGAGGAGATATTTCATGAGGAAACAAATATGAAATCACATACCTTTCACCAAAATTAGAAAACCTTAAGATTTCTTCTTAGTTAACTTCTTCTTCTCCATTTTTCTCCATTTTCTTCTTTTTCTTCTTTTTTTTCTTTTTCTTCTTCTTGTTTCTTGCCTTCTTTCTTTCTTTCTTTATTTATTTGCTCTCCTCCTTCAACTATATTTCCCCCCCTTTTATCCTCTCTTACCAGTTCCTAATGATAAAGAATGTTGGACTAGGATGGTTAATCCTAAGTCTTGGACCTCTTTTGATCTTGACAAAGGAGTTTGATCAATCCTAATGTTTTCATTAAGTGTTGTTTTACATAATTAAGTTAGACTTTCAATTGAAAATTGGATGGAGTTCATAATCTTCAAAAAGGCAAAGTTCATCCAAATTTGCGATCAACAACTTTTAATTCGCCACCGCGACGTAGCTCAAGACAAGGTGAAACTAGGCCAGATGGATTTGCAGGCATCATCACTGCTGCGACTAATCCACAGATGGGAGTATCAAAGTTACAGATGAATTTGCGGTTATTATCGCGCCTTAGTCGTGACCATGACTTTCATAGTGATTAAAGAGGAACCAAGTCCACAACCACAATGTGCCAAGTGTCTCAGGTATCTGTTGAAGAACAAAATTCGCGAGGGCGACATTATGGGTAGCAACCGTGATTTATAAAGATGAAAATTCTCTTTCAAATAGAAGAATCAAAGGGGTAGAGAAAAAATAGTGAAGTGGACCAACATAGTGAAGTGGATCGCATTAAGTATTGCATAAATTAAGCATCAACATAGTGAAGTGGATCACATTTTTTCAAAACTTAACTTTCCATACTTATCCTTGTTGACTCATAGTAGCAAATTACAAGTCCAAGTTACCCGACTGTCAAATATCAAATCACGGTCATAAGAATCTAGCTCCATCGCGAATTTTGGTCAAGAATTCAAATTCTTAACCGTTCTAACGCATATTTTCAAGGAAAATTTGTCTGTTACTCACATTTTTCAAAAATCGATGTAGCGACTCCTGAATTCGCAGATACAAATTAGGGTAACTGCTTAGCCATTAAGTGATTTGACTACCAACCATTTTCAACTCTTCATCAATGCGTTGCTAGCCATTTTTAGCCATTTGCAGAGACCCCAAATGGCTATAAATACCCCATAAAACAGTAACATCCTCACCTCACTTCCAACATCAAATTCTCTCTCTCTCAAAATTCTCTCATCTTCTCAAAATCTCTTAAACTCCTCCCATAGCTCCTAAGAAAATATCCAGAGCAGACAAAGGCAAGTCCATTGCTCAATCATCTACACCCCCTTCACTCCATCTAATGAAGGGCATCACAAAGGAGGAGAAAGAGCACTTCAAGGCAAATTCTTCAAAGATCATCCTTCTTAACAAAATGCCTTCTACATTTTTGTTGGAGACTCTAGGCATCAATGTAGAGATTCATGTATTCCTTTCAAACTTGGGCTGGAATGAGTTCATCTTTCAGGATGAACCCAGTTATGAAGAAGTTATTAGGGAATTCATGTGCACGGTTCAACTGAGTCGCAAAGCAGGTTCTCGAGCGGGGCAATACATGTTAGTTTTCTAAGCCTTTGGTGATCTATTTTTCATTACTTTTGACCAACTCTCCTCTCTTTTCAATCTTCAAGTCGAAGAACACATACCTTTCATCATCTCCGCACTTGACATTCTTTACTTTGAGTTTTGATCAAAAATCTCAATCGAAACTAAACACGACCCCATAACCTTCTTGGCCAAACACATTAAAACCTTAACACTTTGAATACTTCATCGTATCATCACCTTCTTGGTTAACGCTAGAAGTGATGGAAATGAAAAAGTATCACAAAAGGACTTTACATTTCTTTTTTGCCTTATCAAAGACAAGCTAATCCAAATTAGTAGTTATCTTATGGATCAATTAATCCATATGAGCACCAAACCTAAAAGCCAATTCCTTTTTCCATCCTACATCATCACCATATATCGATTTGTAGGAGTTCTAAATGAGGATAACAAAAAGTTCCTCACTAAAAAACTTCTACCATCCTAGAACTTTCTTGATCTCACCTATCTCATCAATGCCAAAGCAATTCACCCAGACATCTATGCCTACACTTTGGGTGCTATTGGGGCTAAAAAGATGGAGTGCTCACAAGCTTTAAAATGTAAGAGACTAGTTATTGAAGAAGGAACTCCATCCATCCCTCCTTAACCAAAGCCTAAGGCTAAACTCTCACTTGCTACCATTAACAACAAATTGGATAAGTTAATGAAGATGATGAAAAGGAGATTTATATTCCTCTCTCATCTTCATAGTGATATGGTAGACTTTGCAAGAGAAGTTGGGAGCCCCTCCTTGCCATCTTTTGAACTTCACTGAGTTGATAATACTTACAAAAAAGAAGGCAATGATCAAGTGGAGGATGGAGATGAGGCTGAAGGTGAGGATCTTGGTAATGATGATGATTCTTATACTTTCTAGTTTAGGATCTCTTTTGTATCTTTCTTTTTTGTAAAAAATGTGATCGCACAAAACTTATTTATAAATTTATATGTAAAAGTTATTTCTTTGATGAAATTTTGTGTTATGTGATTACTTTATTTTCAATTTATTTATGCATTTGCTCTTTATGATTACTTGTTTATTTATGCAATTGCTCTTTTTCCATTCTACCCTCTTTTTAATCTTACCAAAGGGGGAGAAATATAATCTAGAATGAATCAAAGGGGGAGAGAAAAATAATAACATTAATTGAAGGGGAGCATAAGAGCATAAAAGCATCATACTAAGAATTTTTTGGCCTTGAAGTCATACTTAGAAAAATTCACTAAAATTTCTAAGTATACTAAAAGATTCTAAATATACATTGAACATATTACCACTCCAACTTTACATTTATACATTATTTTTCCCTTAGGATCAATTTAAGTTGTCAAAATAAAAAAGGTGGAGATTGTTAAACTAGGATGGTTAATCCTAAGTCTTGAACCTCTTTTGATCTTGACAAAGGAGATTGATTAATCCTAATATTTCCATTAAGTGTTGTTTTACAAAATTAAGTTAGACTTTCAATTGGAAGTTAGATGGAGTTTATAATCTTTAAGAAGACAAATTTCATCCAAATTCATAGTCAATAACTTTTAATTCATGATTGCGACTTAGCTCAAGACAGGGTGAAACTAGGTCAGACGGATTCATGGCCATCGTAATTGTTGCGAGTCATCCACAGATGGGAGTATCAAAGTCACAGACGAATTCATGGTCATTGTCGCACCTTAATCGCGACCGCGACTTTCATAGTGACTAAAGAGGGAACTAAGTCCACAACCACAACTTGGGAAGTGTACCAGGTATCCGTTGAATAACAAAATTCATGAGGGCGACATTTTAGGTAGCGACCGTGATTCATAAAGATAAAAATTCTCCTTCAAATAAAAGAATTCAATCTCAGTCACACCCTATATAAAGACAGATCACGACTGCGAAGTTTGTAGACAATTAGAAAGCAACGACTATATTTTCCTAATGGACCAATGAGAAGCTGACACATGGACTAGCTGTTAAATGCAAATGGGGTTTTCCGTCAAAATTTTTAGCTCCTATATGGAAATTGGAATGTTGTGACTGCAAATCTTCAATAGCGACCGCAACTCCCACCTGTCATGCAATTAATGCAGAATCTACCTAGCATATCTTGAAGATTTGATGAGCTTTAAAGTCTAACATCTCTTTGATGGGTATGAGTTATAAATACTGTACCAAACTGATGTAAATGCAAAAGAATTCATTAACTTGTAACCGTACACTTGTAAATTTGCTACTCATTCTTTTAATTCTTCTTTATTCTTTAAGTGTTTGTTTGGTGTGAGCATTAAACACCAACTATAAAAGGTTTTAGTGTGAGCCTGTGAAAACACTTGAGAGAGGTTTTAGTGTGAGCCTTAAAAAACACTTGTAAAAGGTTGTTATGTGAGCCTTGAAAACACAAAGTGTAAAAGTTAGGTGTGAGCTTGGAAACACCATTTTGAGTGAGTGAAACACCCAATTATGAAGAATTGGGGAGTGGATGTACGGTTGGTTAATACTCAAATCACTATAAATCTTTGTGTCTTTTTTCTACTATATCTTTATCCATTACTTTAATTTTTTATTTAAACACCAATTCAACCCCCCCTTCTTTGTGTCTAGGGCCAATAGAGAAATCTAATTTATATTATTATTATAATAAGACCAAAGATAAGTGGCTTGCTCCTATTAGTTGAAAGTTAAAATTTTTCTCTTTTAATCCTTTTTCTTCATTCCATCATCACCTATAACCCTCGACTAATTTCCATTAAATCTTTATACATTTAATTTGTTCCAAAATACCCCTATTTAAGTTATAATAATATACACACCATTTGTGACAATTTGTTATACAACTATGCAAACATCATATTCATATTCAAATGCCTCAAATGTAATGATGTAAGCATTCATGCTTATCTCATATGATACATATATGTAAACATATCATAATTAGAATGCATATGAATTAGATGGAGGATGTTATGCTGGTTTCACTTCATTCACAACCATAATCGACAAAGGCTATGAAACTTTTAGAATGAGGGTTTTGAAGTGGATTATATAACTAAGAAGTTGGTTATATAATTCACTATGTTGGTTGTATAGCCAATGGGTTTGTAAGGGATTAAGTTTTATAATATGTAGTGGAGTAGGGTTTGTTAATTGCTTGTACAACCAAGTAATATAATTGTACAACCATTTAAATTGTGGCGAGTTGAGTTAGGCTTTTGGCAGCTTGATTGGGTTTGGTTTAAGGCTTGATTCTTAAAGCTTTTTATTCTTTATTCTTTTTAATTCTCATATATTTTAAGGAATAACTCTAATAGTTTTCATTATAAAACTTACATTATAAGGCCTAAAACCTGATGCTCTTAGTTTGCCCCTTGCTTTGTAGGGTTTTAAAAATGACATTTGAGAGAGATCATTTGAAAAAGGCACAAGAAAGCATTATGGGGATGTAAACATTAGAAAAGATACAAAAGTGTACAATTGTTTTGTAGCTCCTCAAGCAGGTACTGAAATTTGTGTTGACAACTCTTTAGTAGGTATTAGTATGTTCTATATGCTTTCTAGTTACTCTCAAGTAGGTACTGGATGCTTAACAACTTTCTAGTAGGTGCTAAGGATCTCAAAAACTCTCTAGTAGGTATTGAGTTTATTTTGGTAGCTCTCTAGCAGGTACCTGGGTTTTAGTAGCTTTCTAGCAAGTACTAAGAGTGTTGATAGCTTTTTAGTAGGTACTAATGTTCTCTAATCTAGTTAAGGTGTCCCAACCCTTATGATAACTAAATTTGGAATTGGAATACTTCTTGGGGATAATGATGTGTCATATTCGCCCTTTTATTATGTTAAGGTGTCATCTTACATCATAGTATTCCTTTTAGCCTTCCTGAGAATGAATTCTTATAAATATAGTCATATTGATTATCTTAGTGGTATACTTAAGCTAGAATAGTTTAAGGTTTGATGCTATTAAGCAATTTTTTGGGTCTGCGTCTATGGTTAAGACAACTCTTACAATATGGATTCTATTATAGAGATCCTTTCTAGCATCCCTAAGAGGGTTAAGTATGACATTACAGGGTAATTTGATTATTTTACAGGCAAATTAGGGGTTGAAATGGCTTTTCTCAGCTTTAGTAGTGTGAAAGAGGTAATTTGATCATTTCTATTTAGAGGCTTCTCTTTTTTTCCTTTTTTTTTTTCTCCGCTAGCTTTTAGTTGTCTATATAACATATGACTTGTTATATAGTCAATTTAATGGGATTCATACGTAAAAGTGGAGTGACAAATATTTTGCCCTATGTAGAGGGCCATTAGTTGTTTATATAGACAACCCCTCCTAAATAAGAGGTCCAGTCACACATAGGGCTCATTTATGCTCTTTCTAAGCTTATCTCTTATTTCTCTCACTAAAGTATCTCTAAGCATAGGTTCTCTCTAGAGTTTCCTTTGCTCTGAGATTTTTGTAATGGTTGACTTTGATGCTCCGATGTTTGATGTTCCCACCGACTTCCCCAAGTGGAATGTAGCTATTTATGACACACTTGTCATTTATGACATACTAAGGTAGCTAAAGGCTACTTAGGGCTTTCATGGAGTTTCACCCTTGCATGAGCGACCTCGAAGATTATGTTGAAGGGTTTTGAGGCATGCCATGAGGCTTCGACAGTTTATAACCTGTACTACCATTTGGATGGCATGACCTTTGGTGTGGTATATCCTGTATCCTCATTCTTTGAATTTTATAAATTATTTTCCTTTTAGCACTATAAATTTTGGGCACTGCTCTTGAATTGTCTTTTTGTATGTGAATAATATATTGGGTAAAATATATTTAAAACTAGTCATAGGACATTTACCTTTTAATTTTTAGAATTTTATTTTACTGTTCGTTAGTTTTTTTTTTTGTTGCCTCAATTTGCATGCCTTAATTATTTTTTTGAAATTTATGACTTAGAATGGCTTATTTATTATTCTAATTTATTATTCTTTAAATTTTTATTAGGTATGAACTCAATCATGTTGACTTTTTTGAATCATGAGGTAGTTAATCAGACTTACACTACTTTACATTGGCTATCTCAAACAGTTATTATTGCTTGATTTGCATGTATGTTTGATATCTTTCTTTTTTTTTTATTGTTTTGATCTTTCTCTTCGTTAGTGTAGCTTGCTTTATTTTTAACGTGGGAGTTAAATTTATGCCCTCTATTTCTTGTAGGGTGATGTCTCTTTTAATAATGGAGGTAGATCTATTACTTTAGCAAGAGTCTAGTTCATGGATTTGCAGCCCCACATCATTGCCCATCTTGAGGAGATTGGCCTTTTGCCATTCCTTTGGACAGTGCTAGATAGGGCCCACTGAGGTGACTAAACCATGATGCAGTTGCTACCTAAAAGGTGGATGGCCACCACATACACCTTCCACCTACCGTAAATTGGGAAAGTAGTGATCACTCTTGGAGACTTTATATATTTGACTAGGATATGCTTCTATGGGATCCCCTTCCCACTAGTGTTGGCATATACTATCCATTACTACGATGAGACTATGTTTACTACCTCCTTGGCTGCATCCCCTAAACAAAAAGGGAGTCTCTCATTCGAGTGGCCCAATTTGAAGGCGATTGCTCTTATTGATATAGATGATAGTTCGCTTGAAGTGGTCATCCAGGTGGCCTATTGCTTCCTACTATATAACTTATTAGGGATGCTATTCGTGAGCCCCTTGGATATGGTGGAGATTTGTCTATTGCTCAAGATGGAGGACATCGAGCTCATGCTCCTTCATCTGAGGGTCCACTAATTTGGCATACTTATGCTGCTTTCTTGACCAGTGAAGTCGAGAACTATCATGCATAAACGGTACTTAACACCTATTCATTTTAAGCAACTTTAAACTTCTTTATTCTTACTAGTTTATTTGTTTGCCTTTTAATCATCTTCAGACTAATGTTGTGTATTTTTGTACAAGCTTGGTTATAAAATTATGGTTGCTGGGACCATTTGTCGGATATGCATGGCTACTATCCACTATTCATGAGGTAGGGTTTTGCTTACCATAAAGAGTTATCGATTAAGGTCAAGCCTAATCATTTATTAATTGAATATACTAAGTGTTTTATCTTATAAAAGGAATTGAATATTAGTTCCTTACATTACTTATTAATCTTGGTTTTATATTTATAATGGTACATTATAGTGTTTTACACCTTTTTAATTAGGCTTGGAATGGAGGGGGCTTACTTATACATGGTAGCCAAATGTGGTAGAGGTAGAGGGTTGTTCCTCTAGGTGGCATTTACTGGTTAGGCCATCACTACGAGAGTGGTACCCTAAATAGTAGGTCTTCCTATGGTGTGAGGGATAGATGCTCGACTCCTTCCTCAACATCCACCTTCTGACATATTCTAGGCATCAGACATGAAAGAGGAGGACGGGATATAGGAAGGACTATGGTTTGTACCAATTGATTGACTGGTGGTTGGAGGCTCTAATTACCGAAGCTAGATGACGAGCATACTTTTCAAGATGATCCTTATGACTGATATAACAATTTGATGGTATGGGGTATATGAAGGGATAGTTTTGCATTATGGAGCTTGGAGGATGATAATGCATTTTGAGCTAAGGCCTACAGAGCCAACTTTGACTATCATGGGTCACAAGCGGGCCCACACTTCAAGAGCAAGAGGATTGGAGCCAAAAGTGGTAGACGAGCTTGACCTTTATCCTGACAGCATGGTTAAATCCTGCATCACCTCATTAATAGGTTTGAGGATAGCTCTAAAGATCACTAAATCATTTTATTCCTTTGAGCCTGTTGACACCACCTACGTAAGAATCTTTGTCTTGTAACTTTTATGCAAATTCTCTTTTTGCTAGATTATATATTGCTAAGTGGAGTTTCTTTTGCAAATCCCTTGTATATAGGCAGAGGTGATGGTTAACCTAATCGCTACCTTAAAAAGGATAGTGACCTAGCATAATAAGAAGGTCTAGGTTAGTAATAAAACGCAAAATTATGTACGTATGTTTATGATTTCCATATCCTATCCATTCTAGCACTTGTATGTCTTACAATAAATGATATAATATTTGAACTAAGAGCTACAAGACATAAAGTAATGTATGGCAACGACAGAGGCCTAAATTAAGTAGATGGCACCACTGATACCCTCATATTCTAATGAGTTTGTTACTTGTCACTTTGAAGGAGGAGAAAAAAGTGCCTTTGGGGACTATAGGGAGGACTAAGCCACCCAACACTCCTTTAGTTTTAGGATTTTCATTTTCTTTCCCTTTTGGTACATTGCTTAACATTGATGATATTAATACTATATAATAAATATTTAAGCAATTTTTAAAGCCCTTTTCTTTTGGATGCTTTTCTAGTCAGTTAGGATTTTTAGGATACATCTTAAGATGATTCTGCCTCTATTTTTGTGAAACATTGAAATTTCTCTAATATAAATGCACAATATTGATTCTGGCCCTAAATTATTCTTTGAATGTATGGTTGTGTTATATATATATATATATATATATATATATATATATATTCCATAGAATAAGTACAAAGCAATCCATAAGGCCAAAATGCAAGGGAGACCCTACCTAAAATTTTATAGGAGAAGTGATATGTACAAACTATCAAGTTGTTTGTATACATAGCTTGAGCACTTTGTACAACCATATACTACTATACACAGCTGTTACACAATGTTGACCTTCTCTTTCTTCTACAGTGTCCCTCTCAATTTTCATGCCAAGATCTGCCATTTCCACCTACTCCACCATGGCTAAAGCATTTTGAAGTCTCTCCTATCCTAAAGTTGGTTTGATCTACCTTGGGCTCGTTTTAAAGCCTTCTGATACCTCTCCATGATCCAACTTAACTTAGATTTTCTTTAGGCTAGTTGTGATTTATAAGGCCTCACCACCTGATCTTTCCATTTTAGAGACATTAAGAACTGCCCTCTGCTATCTCAACTATCAAATCATAGGTGCTAATCATATTGGCCTACCATATATGAATTACCCACATGTCTGGAAGATGATGGAGCTATTCGATCTATGACATGATAAGGTACTCATGCACACCTTAGGTGAGGAGAAGATCTTTATGTATCATTTTTATATTCTTTATCCTTCCAAGGGCCATGCTTGGGCAACACAAGCCCATATCATAACAGTTGTCCTGATGGAAGATTTTTAGCTTTAAAGGGATAATAGAGAGATAGATTTATGAATTTTGCCTCTTCTTGAAGAGATTGAGCCTAGAAAGACTCTAGTTCTAACCATTCTTTGTGAGACCATTGTAGGTTTGGACAAAGTATCTCTTTGTATCAACAATTTCTTTTCTAGGAGCTCATTATTATTTTAGGTACACTTTTTTCATTATAGTTTTTTCTCCATTATTTTTTATTTTATTTTATTACTTTTTGATTTTGATTTTTAGTTTATTGCCCTAACTTTTGCCTAGACCATCCTTGCAAGTTTTCAATATAACAAGCTACTCATTTTTGCTTAGGCCACACTTTAAGGTTTTTAACCTAAGCCTTTTTATATTTTTATATATATTTATTTTTTTTAGATATGGTTGCAAGAAAAGTTTTGTTGTTAGTTGCTCTTATTATGGATGTAAGATGCTATTTTTCACAATATCACTTAAACTATTATTTGTTAAGACTTATTGCTATTGAGGTTGAGTGGACTAAATGGTTATGTCGCATAATGGACTTTAACATCCATTGGACTGACCTATGGTGGAGATTAATAAGGGTTACCTTATGGACCTGTGGTGACTATGTGATAATATATGCTCTGTTGTCCAGTACCTTTTATGCTCTAGTTGGAGTCCATCATTAGTTTAAGGCCCCATAGGACATAGTGGGCTATCTCCATACGTTCACTGGAGGACCTTTGACCTAGCACTTTCTAGATAAAGTAGAGGCCACCTGGGCTAATTGTTACATCTATTATATATTCCTTACTATGGCCTCTACCTCCAATAATGCTAATTTTGAGATTTGGTTACATGATAGTTAGCAGCATATGCTTGGGCTCATTAAACATTCACATCAAACGAGCATGTTAAAAAGAACTCCTTGTATTTCATTTAGTCTGTAGAAATGTTTGATAGAATACTACTTTTATCATGCAAATGCATCTCTTTTTGATATTATGTTTAACATGAGCCATCAAATTTTATATATTGAAAACTAATTGAATGCATGATCATTATTTTAATAATGACATATTAGATCATTTGATTATCTTGCTTAATGCCTTCACCTTGTTGGTTCCCTACTTTTTGTCCTTATTTCCTTTGCTGCTATCCTATGTTTCATCATTCTTCGATGGCCATCCCTAGTGGTCAATCACATTCTCTTGACTTTTTCTTTTCTTATGACATATTTTGTGTCCTAATTTTTGTCTAAATCACCCTCTTGAGCATTTAACTTAGCAAACTTCATCACTTTTTCCTCTTTTTTCTCTCTTTTTTTATGCTATAATTTTTGCGTAAGCCAACCCTTTGGGTTTTCAACTTAGCAAGTTTATTTTACTTTTCTCACATCCTTACATAAAATACTTCTTTAACTTGTCTAAGTTTAAAGGTTTAGAGAATTCATTCCCATCGATATATAATAGCTTTACAACACTGCCTAAATAAATCATTTTGACTATATAGGGACCTTGCCAGTTTGGCCTAAACTTTCCTCAGGGTTTATAAACTTGTCGTTGAATTGTATTCAACACCAAATCACCAACTCCTACTCTTTTGTTGAAAGCGCATACTGTCTTAACCTAATACAACTAGATGTGATAAAAAACCCTTTAATCTTTTCTCATCTAATAAGGCCAACTATTTAAATCTACCTTTCATCCATTGATACTTAAGAAGTTTTTACTCAACCAATACCCATAAGGACTTCATGTCTATCTTAATCGGTAACATCACCTCCATTATATATACGATGGAGTAGGGCATCATTCCTATAGACATTTTAGTTGTGGTTTGGTATCCCTATAATGCGAAAAGTTTCCACCATCTTGGTAAGGATGTTCTTAAGACTTTTGTTAGTCTCCTCAACTATCTCGTTAGCTTACAATATATAAGGTCATGATCTATGATGGATCACTCTATATTATTCTAGAATAGTCTTGACCTCAACCTGAAAATGTACTCCATTGTCCATCATAATGTGATGTCGCACACTATAACAATAAATGAGATTCTTCTCTATAAATCGAGTTATCTATTTTGCCCCTAGCTTATTAAAGGCTTTAGCTTCCACTCACTTTGAAAAGTAGTCCACTTCTACCACGATGTATTTATGCCCCCTTATAAAAGCTAGCCAAATGTACCTAATCACATCAATACCACAAGCTGTGAATGCCCAAGGCAAAGTCAAATTATATAATTTCATCGGTGGTAGATGGCTGAGGCTACAGTAAACCTGACACTTGTGATAGTTTTAATTGTATGAATATAATCATGCTCTATGGTTGTCCAATAATACCCACCCTTAAAGTCTTCCTTACCAAAGCTTTCTTATTCATACGTGGACCACAAACACTTGCATGAACCTCTTCCATAACTTTGTTCGTTTCTTCTTTAGTTAGACACCTCAAGTGGACTCCATCTGGCATTGCTTGTATGCCATGTCATCATAAACTATAAATTATGATGCTAGCCTCTAGATCATTTCTCTGTCTCTATTTTTAACCTCACTAGCATATTCTCCACCTTTTAAATACCACTACACATCATAGTAGCATGCATAATTTTTAACTAACACTTGCATCACCTCTTTATCAACATCACATAACATTGTGAATCTAAATGTGAGTAATGGCTTCATTGGCATTTCCTTTGGTCCATCCAAGATAAAAACTAGAATAGATAAAGCTTCCATCATTACATTCTCATCTCATGGTAGATAGTGAAATGTGATCCTCTGAATGTTATGGATCAATCTTTTCAAGTATTCTCAAAATGGGCTCAAACATTCTTCCTTCAACTCTCATTCATTGGTTACTTGAAAGATGACTAACAATGAATCCTCAAAAACTTCAACAATCCTTTACCCTAATATGCATCAAGATTCCAACCTTGATGTACAAGATTCATACTCGACCATGTTATTAGTCACCCTAAAGTGAAGTTTATTAGCCATATAGAAAAGCTCTCCCTTTGGTGATAACCAAATTATGCCATATTAGTTCCTTTCTTATTCACCACTTCATTGAAATACATATTCCAACCTTGAGGCTCAATTGCTCCTAATCCTTCATTTGAGAATTGGGAAAGTTTAGGTTTACCTTCCTTAAGCAGTTATTGGGCCAAATATTCTGACCCTTTAATCACCTTCTTAATTATATACTTGATGCCAAATTCTATCAAAGGTATCATCAATTTTGCTAATTTCCTAATCAAGGAGGGGGTTTTGTGTAAATACTTAAATGGGTCAAGCTTTGAGATAACTTTGACAAAATGTGACTGAAAATAGAGCCTCAACTTTTTTATGGCCCATACCAATGTTAAACATGTTTTCTCTACTTGATTGTACCACTCCTCATAATGGAGCAACTTTTACTTAGGTAATACAATGCATGTTCATTCCCTATCTCATCTTCTTATGCCAAACATTGCCTCCACATAACTCTATTTTACGGTTAGATACAAAGTTAACATCTTTCTTGGTTCAGAGGTTTTAGCACTAACAAGTTAGTAAGGTACTCTTTTATCTTCTCAAAAGCCTTTTACCTTGTTTGGGTCCACTTTGATGCCCTTTGCGCCTATCACATGTCCTAGTAACATGCCATACTTACCCTTGAACATACATTTCTTAAGATTTGGCCTAAGATTATAATGATCAACTCTTTAGAAACTTCTTAAAGGTTTCAAAGTATCATTTTCTTGTCTTAGACTTTACCATCATCTCATATACATAAAACATGTACTTCTTTATAGATCAAGTTATGGAGTAACATGATTGCCATTTGCTAGGATATTGTTCCTACATTCTTTGAATGACATTATTTTGTAATAATATATACCCCACTTTGTGATGAAAGTTGTTTTCATCTTATCCATGATTGCCATGAGGATCTAGTTATAGCTTGAGAATTCATCTATGAAAGAATACATAACACATGTTGTAGCACTATCCACTAACATATAAATGTGGGGCAAAAGGAAGTAATCTTTTAAGTAAGACATGTTTAAGTCTCTGTAATCAACAAACATTTTCACCCTTCCATCCTTCTTTATTTTTGGTATGATATTGGCTAGCTACTCAGGGCAATGAATAATTTTTAAGAACTTGGCATTCAACTGATTTGTTAACTCTTCTTTAACTAGTTGTGCCTACTTTGGTCTCATCTTCCTAAGCTTCTGCTTTATTGGCCCCATATGTGTATAAGTCAGGATTATGTGCTCAACTATCCATCAAATAACTCCTAGCATATCCTTGTATATTAAAGTGAAGGCCCTCTAATATTTGCAAAGCAAACATCACACAAGTAAGCAAATTCATCATTCATTGCTTTAAACTTTAAAGTAAATACATCATCATCTTTAAAGAGGCTAGAAACAAGATCATCATAAGTGTTACGAAAAGCAAATTCTTCTAGTAGATTAGTAGGAGTTTATTCAGCATCAGTTTTAGTTTTCTTCACATTAACTATCCCCTAGGCAACATTCTGGTCATTAGCCTATTCAAAGTGCACTTCCTTCTCCTTTGTTGACTTTCAACACTCCTTCAAAGTCCTGCTTCATTTTGTCGTCTCCCAGCTTAATCCTAATGAAGCTCTCCTTGAGTGTCATCCTTTCCAACTCAACATGATTATTATCTGGTTCCTTATCCTGTGTTTCCATCACTACCTACATCCTCAATGGAGTTCAAAATCATATTCTCAATGTTGGCTAGGCCCGTTTTTGTGCATGTCCTTTCAACAAACTTGCATAAGTTAGTGTATCACTATTTTGGGTCCACATGGAATCCATTTTCATTCACCAAGCCAAATTACTTCTTATTGGGATCTTTGACCATTGCCTAAAAATATTGATCTAGCAAAATACTGCTCATATTCTTTTTTATATATCTTCCATTTATCATTATAGGGCTAGGTGGTATGATAGCCATATAGAATTATGGATTGGTATAATCCCTGAGTACTCTCTTTCTCAGCAACCTACTTGCCATTTTTCATTTTCTTCTTCTTCTCATTTTCCTTATTAGATGATTCTTAATAACTCAAGTAACCTATTTCTCCAACTTTTATTTAAAAGAATGTCATCTCAAGATCATTTATCGTCTAATCATTTATCAGTTTCTCATCTTCCGCGGTAGTCTCTTCCTTATCTTAACCATTTTTCCTTCTTTCATAAGAAAGTACACAAAGGGCCATGTAAATCTTTTACTTCTAGTTTTGCTCCTTTCCTACAATAGCTAAGTCTCTGTCAAGTGGTTTGAGTTGAGATTTTTGGAAATCCTGACATACCTATAGAATTTTTCCCCAATCCTTGACCTAATAGAAAATTCAAATTCTTCATGATACCCATCACTTTTGGGTCAACCCCTTATTTGTAACACCATAAACTTGAAAGCTTTTAAGATGTGGGACAACCACGTTGCTGATATAATTTCCCCAACTTTTGCATAAATAGTCACCACTTCTCCCTTATAAGGGATCTTAACTTTTTAATGCACTATGGATGACACTTTTCCCAATAGATAATACCATAGTCTCCCCAATAGCAAAGAGAAGGTGATAGGGGTGTCTAACACTGTGAATTCCATCATTGTTTGCATAATCCCAATTTTCAGCATGGTTTTGAATAATTTAGTAGCTAGCCTTCTACTATCATCGTAGGACCAAATGATACTATTTAATGCTTCAATGTCCTTATCTAATACCCCAAACTTGTGTAGCAACTTTAGAGGGCAAATGTTGATCATGGATCAATCGTTAACCATCACACATGGAGTTTGCCTACCCTTCACCTCGACTCTTATGAACAAAGCCAAATTGTGATTCCTTCCATCCAGTGGCAGGTCTTCATCTTAAAAGGTGGTCTTTCCTACATTAGTGACCAAGGTAATGAAATCCTTTAGTGAAACTTCCTTTGAGATAATCAGACTTGATAGAGCTTCAACCATAACCTTCTTATGCACTTAGGAAGCAATGGGCAATTCCTATGCACTAATTTGAGCTAGCGTCTTCTTTAATTGCCTTAGAATAGGGTTATCCTACTCATTTTCCTTCACTACAAGCTTATTTGCTTCTTTCCCAACCCTTAGTTCTTTACAGGCTTCTCTATCGGGGTAATACCTTTCTCTTCGAGTCACATGGCTTACCTCTTCCTTTATTTCTCTTCATCACTCTCTTCCTATAGTTGGATCATTTTTCCTCTCTTAACCTCTTTGGTCCCTTCATCTGAACTTTCCCATGGATTAATGGCATAAACAACAACTTCAACTTCTTCGGGTGTCTCCTCAATGGTAGCCATGACAATTTCCTTATGAATTCTTGAATCTATCATAAACATCCTTTGGTTGGGAGGTGGAACATTATGATAATTTAGGAAAAGATTCCCTATTATTCTCAGTCTTTTAACATTTGGTAAAACAATTATCTTATTATAAAATGAGATCTTGAATCTCATCCTTCAATCTATAACAATCATTAGTATTGTGCCCAACTCCTTGGTGAAAGGCATAACAAACATTAGCATCATATTCCCTTTGTATTAGATTAATAGGTTGACTCGATGCTAGAGGTTTCAATACTCCCTTCTTTTGTAACCTCTCAAATGCCTTAGATAAAGACAAATTTGTGAATTTCCTTAGAGCTCTCATCGAATTCATATTAATTACCTTGTTTCCTTCCCTTTAAGGTTGGGGCAAGGCTCCTCTCGTTCCACCATACTGCCTTTTTCATTCAGCCTCTAACTCTTCAACTTACAAGGCAACTTCCTTAAATCCTCAAAATTACATACCAACATACCTTTTTATCATAGTGCTAATAATAGACAATGCTCATTTAATAATCATCCAGACTTGTTCCCTTTTAATTGGCCTAGTTGTTGCCTTCGAGGTCATTTTCTTCCAACTTCTTATGTAGTCATTAAAATTCTCCCTAGAGTTATATTTTAATGACTCTAGATCATTTAAAGTAACCTCTAAATTTAAATTATATGTGTAATGCTTCTCAAAAGCATCTGTCATTTTTTTCCAATCTTTTTTGACTATTCTTGATTGGTTGAAATATCATCATAGCAGACCCTTCTAGCAATAGCTCGAAAAGTTACAACATAGTGTTTGTTGGTACCCTTAATGCCTTCATGACCATGATATATGAACAAATGTGATTCTTTACATTTTGGGTGCCCATGAAGTTTGGGAGTTTAGGCATTTGGAAATTAGTCAGAAGCTTCCCAAACTTACAAGTAAATAACTCTTTAATATTTGTTCCCTTGTTGGACCCTTAGTGTCGAGTGCCTTTTAGTTCTTATCTAGTTGCTTGGCAAAGTCATCAAACTGAGTGTTATCTTTCTCATTCTCCACAGGCTTATTTATAATAGTGGTACTACTTCCCACTATCTTAGCCATCTTATTTTCATGGTATTCTTCATCCTAAATAGATCATCATCAATCACTATAGGTTAAGGAGTTTCTCATAGGTTCCTTCCCCTTATCTATCATACCAGTTGATGATTCCCCTTTCTTAAAAATCTCATTGAGATATATATTTACCTCGTCAATGACCTTTGCCTCCATCTTATGGTTAAACTCAACCATTATTCTTATTAACACATTTAGCAGCATTGTAGGTTCCATTATCAATTTTGGTCTTTGAATTGGGCAAGGTGTCTTGCTTTTCCTAGCGAGTCAGTTGCCCTTTCTCTTCTACAAGGGTTTAGATAGAGTTATGATGGCTACAAAACAAGGGTTATTAGTATTATGCATGGAAAAAAATAATAAATGCATATATGAATGAGATGCACATGTTATTACAAAATATCATTCCAAACTTACTAATCCCACACATGACGTCTAAAGGTTCTTTCTTAGATGGTCCCTTATTCTTTTATAATCATAGGATAAAGAATATATGGTGGTCACCTTAAACCAAGTCGAGTTGAAGCCTTAAAAAAACATACATACATGTAACCTAATATATAAAGAAAAAGATAATCAAATATAAAAAAGAACTTTTTACATTGCTTGAAGAAGATGTACAAATGAAGAATCTCTTTAATAAGGAAATCAAGGGATGTACATGAATATTTACATAAGGAGTAAAAGTTCTTTGCACAGTGAGATAGGGGAATAAACAAATATTATCATGATAGATGATTACATTAGAGGGGAACAAGGAAACATTAAATTTATAAGGGGGATGTCTAACCATGTTCTTGAAAGACTTCAACCCTTTTTTAGAGAAGAAATGCAAATAAGAGGGGTATCCTATGCCAAGATGCTATTGGCGATTGTATGCGCCTAGTGGTTGAGATAGTTGTTGTTGTTGATGACTCCGATAAGATTGGGGGACAACTGTCATAACCCCTAATTTGATATACCTAAAGGTACTTAGTTCACAAGTGATGGACCCTCCTCACTAGCTCCTAAGTTCAAATGGAGCTTAAGTTTTAAGCTTGGAGAATCCATCAATTTATTTAAGGGCAAACCTAGTTAATATGGTGATGTGTAGGGACTAAACAAATGCAATTGATTAATTAATAATGAAGACATAATAGTAAAACATGAATAAGAGATTAAAAGCAAAGTCAATTTTGAGTCCCTAGTAGAGTCACCACTATGAGCACCTAAGGCATGGATCAGGATTATGCTCGAACAAGTGAAATCTTGCTTGTGACTCCATTCTATAATTGATTAATGGGGGATTGAGAGGATGGGGAAGAGGGAGGGGGGGGGGGGGGGGGGGGGGGGGGGTAATAAATTTGTATAAAAAAAAAATTATAAAT
>CATIWR010434987.1:0-29724 GCA_949677035.1 Omphalea diandra | reverse complement strand
TTTTACATTAAGACATATGGACCACAGGTCGTCGGCTGAATCCCAACTCTCTCTCTCTGTGTCATATACATATATATACATCAAATACATGTTGGATTGTGTGTGCAGAATGGATAAAACCTTTATGCATATATATTTTGGAAATGAATGATATGAGTTTTGTAAAATGAATATGGTTGTTGCACAAATTATCCAAAAACACTAAAGTACAAACATTAGAACTTCACTTTGTTTTGTTTCCGTTTTGTTATCATTTAAAGTAGAGGAGTGAGTTTAATGCCTTTAGGGTCACATGTTTTTCAAACATTCTACCCTTAGAATTCATAATACTCTCCCCCTTTTCAAATGATGACAAAACCAAGATGCCTTGATACAAATAATACAAATCTTAAACACATAAAGGAAACCAAATGTTAAAAAATAAAGCTATAAATAAGATACTAAACAAAATACATACCAATCAAAATGTCCACACAAGGTTTGATACTAATTCAACAGAAGGTTTGATACCAATTCAAAATATCCACACAAGGATTGATACCAAATATACCACATAAAATACCAAATGTTGTACCATATAAGACACCAATTGTTGAAAGTTAAAAACAAGGATGATACCAAGTGTTATGCTATTCAAATGAGTGATACAAAACAAAGTAATTAAATCATCCAATCAAAGCATCCAAAACTTCTCTCCCTTTTTGTCATCATGTAAAAAATATAAAAATTATCCTCTTAAAAAAAGTTCTTACCCTTATAAACATATAACATTTTCTTTCTAAAATTTAGGCTAACTTCCTCAAAAACAAATCAAACATGATGATACCAAAAATACAGGTCAAATAGAGAATGAAAACTGCCCTGATCTATTTGTTTCCTTCTAATAAATCAACGAAAATATTCAAACACAAATTTAGTTTACTTAACTTGGGGTTACATGTTCTCTTCACAAATTAAGAAAAACATGAAAGGAAATATAGTTGCTAGAGATTCCTAAAATAATACTTCAAACTGATACCATTGATGGTTCATAGAACAAATTACCCCTTAGCAAACACATATTAAACAAAATAAAAGTAGGGATAGAGATACATTACAGTTAATGATACCATTTGATACCAATTTATGCCAATTGTTGTATTCTCAAAAAATATAAATGTTTTTCAAATATTGTAGCTTTAATCACCATTAGATTCTCCATTTTGAGAATGGGGTGAGGAGCCTTAAAACTTTTAAAATTACACTTTCTTTGGTACCCATTTTCTTTTTGGCCCAAGGGGGTTAACAATATAAATATGTTAATCTCTCAACATAGCATAGCAAAAGTATCCTTTATGGCAAAAATTTCCACAACAAAAGCATTACCAAATGAATGTTTTCTTTAACTCTTGTATAGATCAAGAGTGAGGTAGATTCCTAAAAAGTTGGTGCCTAAGACTTAAAGGAACCCTTGCATTCTTAACATTCATAGTTCCATAAATAAAGGCATGATTTGCCTTTAATCTATGAGAGTAAGGGTAAGAGCAACTATGGTTATACATATGTGATTTAGATGAAGGTGAGGTAGTTCTAACTTTGGTAGAAACTTTCATAAACTTTGGCTTATAAGATGCATACATAAAAGCATGACTAGCCTTTTTATTAGGCTTTTTATTGTATGTATATGCTAGTGTTAGGCTCTTAGGCTTTGTATTTGTATTAACTTTTTATGTGATTCAACACGTTGAAGTCCAGGTGTTTTAAAAAGTGAAGCTTTAATAAACACACTTTTAGAAGTGGAGGAAGAGACATCATTATATCCAATGTCATATTTTACACTAGTATCTCTTTGAGAGCCCAAAAGTAAATCTAATTTTTCTTTTCTTTTAGAAAAATTTAAAAGAGAGTTTTTCAAATCCAATACCTGTTTTTTTAAACAATCATTTTGTTTGGAAAGAGTTTTGTAAAATATCTTTTAAGTATTTAAATCTTCATTTTCTCTTTCAAAAGCATTGATTTTTAGTTTTAAAAATTCTCTTTTATTAGAATTTAAGAAAAGTGCTTTTGAAAGCAATTCCTCATTTTCTTTTCTCAAACAACCAACTTCTTCAATAAGCTTATATTTAATTTTAGAAATGGATGAAATTTCATTTTTCAATAACTCATTTTCATTTCTCAATATCTTATTTCTATAAAAGGATTTATCCAAATCATTATTTGTTGATTTTAAGGCCTTAATCAAATTTTCTACTATGAACACATTTTCGATATCATCATCATGTTCATATACCTCATTAGGAGAGTCCCTATTCTATTCATCCTCCATTGACATTAGACATCCAACTTTCACTTTCCTTTTAGCCTTCCTCCTTTTTATCCTTTTGTTGCAGGAGAATTCTTCATGCTTTGTGGATGTGGAATTCAATAAGCTTCTTCTTCTCCTTTTATTCTTAATAGTGGCCTTCTAGCTTTATGGACATATTACTTCCTTACGTGTGAGTTGGTCCATTTTTGTGAAAGCTTACAAAGGAATAAGACTTAATGGTTTCCATGATCGTATCCCTCTTGCACTTAATCTTTCAAAGAGGTTAGGTCATGATACCAATTATTGGAATGAGTGGCAGATGCGGCAACCCAAGAGAGGGTGACTTAGGTTGTAAATAAAAACTCAAATAATTAAAGTGAAATCAACAAACACACAAATCAATATAAGGATTTTATAGTGGTTCAGCAACATGTCTATGCCAATCCCCAAGCTTTCACTTAGGCCTTTTTATTCTTTTTCTAGGCTTAAGACCAAAACCTTTCCCTTTTCAATGCTCAAAGACAACCTTCCTTTTTACAGGCTCAATAACAACCTTCCCTTTTACAGGCTTAGGAAGAACCTTCCCTTTTACAAGTTCAATGACAACCTTTCCTTTGGTATTTTCCTAGGCACAATACCAACATTTACAACCACTAGCAACAATAGATCCAAGTAGTGCAATGTTTCTAAATTTAGGTAGTAAATACACTATTAGTGATTAAGAAAACCTACTCTCAAAAGAGTAACAAAAACAATCCTCACTCTACCCAAATACAAAGCAACACCATCAAAGGTTTGCACAAAGACTTGCTAAGTTCTCTAAATGTTTACAAAATGTTCTTTAAACTTTATAACCTTTGTTTAGTCTTTTAAAATGGTCTTTATATAGCTGAACTCCAACACTAGCAATTAGAATAGTTGATATTCAGTTTGATAACTTTTTTGCAAAGCTATCGATTACAGGAGACAACACCCATTATTCTTCATTAAATGATCATTTATCTAATGCATATGTTTATATGGGATTGCAAACCATTTATGCAATTAATATGTTCATGTGAGAATGTTAATGAATGAAGATAGAGATGTTACACCAGTTGTATGATTGCTAGTTTAATTTCAAAGTTATGGTTGGCAATAGCAGGTCTCAATATGCTTGATTGTATTTCTTGATTTTGAGGCATGGAAAAATCACATAATATTCTTGGCTTTTGTTTCTTTTTTCTCCATTAATTCTCTTTTGTTCACCTTTCTTTCTCTTTCTATATCACTAGGCACGGTTGCCCTTTAAGAATTCTTCCTCTGTAATTAGATCCGCCTCCAAATGCAAAATGTAAGCTAGATTTTAGAATCAAGTTCGAATAACTCTAAACTTTTTCACCAAAAGATCCACCTATCAAAAGAAATAAACACAATTAGAATCATTAAAACTATTAAAATGAATAATTAAATACTAGATTAATAAAAATCTTAATTATAATTGATATTATGAAAAATCAATCCTTAGCAGCGGCGTTAAAAAATTTTAGCTTGTAAAACTCTTGCAACTGCATAAATTGCTTCAAGTAATGTACTAAAGAGTCGAGATCGTTACCACGAAGATTGATTTTCCTAAGTACAAAAGAATTAAAGTTATTATTATCTAGCAATTAAATAATAAAGAATAATAAATCTAAAATTCTAAAATAAATTAAAGTATAATTTAAATGAAAAAAACCCTTATGTTAAATGATTTATAGGTAATAAGGTTTATACCACAACACTTCCATAATTGCACAAAGTTTTGATTTCTTAAGCGAATGAATTATTCTTAAAGATAAATTTTCTAGATTACCCAATAATCGTTCTCAAGCAAAATTAGTTCTATTACTATTGAGATTATGCCTATTCTCAAGGTCATAAAACTCAACAGTAATGCCTTAACTTATGTGAATATCATTTGAACATCTCTAAAGATTAATCCAACTCTTGTAGTATTAATTTTATACTTCAATGTATTATGACTAACCCTAGACTTCCAGTTTTACTCCATGATCTAATATCTCATCCCTTAAATATATGTGCCATCATACATACAACTATATTAAGCATAAGCATATTAAATCAAGTGAACCCAACACTAATGAAAAAAATCTTTTTACATAATAATGAAATATGTCAGGCTTTCGCCCTAATCTTGACAATAGAAAATTTAGTTCATTTTAAAAGAAATAAAAGAAACAAAATTGCATAAACCTATTGAAATAAGAAGAATAAATCCCTTAAAAAAAATCTCTAAATCTCTCAAAATTTCACTCATAAATTCGAGTAGATCAAGATCTGAGTTATTCTCCCCAAATCTACTATATTTTCTATGTAGAATAGTCTCCCCCAAATTAGGTTTTCTTAATGACTAAAAGAAGTCTTATGCATATGGAAATTTGTCCTAACTGATCTGCATGACTCGATCATGGGCCATGCCATGGTCCATGAACTTAATTGATACTATGATCTTCTGTTACTGACTGGTCAACTCTTTCCAATATGTTCGAATGCATTGGTCATGCAATATCCCATACAACACTATTGGAAAACTATAATAAAAATACATAAATGAGTTATTCCAAAATAAAATTACTCATAAAATAATAAAAATTCCTAATTCCTAACCTAAAATTATATACTAAAAGAATTCCTAGCAAAGACTCACGGTTGTGCATCCTGGCATATAAACATGCCTTATATCACATAGTCGTGCCTCAAGAGAATGCTTTCAAGGAATAAAGACTTGAAATGTATGGCTTCACAACATGATTATGCACTAAGGCATTACCTTTTATTAAAATAAGGTCATAGCTATGCACAGTTGTGTTTCGTGGTTGTGCATCTCTAGGGCAAATAAGTTGTTTATTTTTATAGTAAAGTTTTAAGTTGTTTTTTTTTTGATTTGGCTAGGATTCTTATCTAGAATATGTTTGCTATTTAGATATAACTTTGTTTAGGAATTTCAAACCTTTAACATATAGGAAACTCCACTTTGTAAGGTTCTATATATGCAATAGCCCTGTATTACAAATTTAGATTATCTTTGATCTATAATATTAAGTTTTAGCGAGTTATATGCTTCGTTTTCTTGTGTTCTTTGTAGAATAGAAAATTAGACATATCAAATGGAATGATCAACCTTTGTAGCATCATTAAGATCGGGGTTTTAGCAACTTAGTTTTCTTAGGTTTCTAATTTATTGATGTATAACTTGATTTCTAGCTTTCTCTTGGGCCAAGTAATAATCAAAATAAAGAGTTCCTAAGGTGGGTATCCTATTAGGTTATTTATCATATGTGCTAAGGGCATAAGGAGCATGCTAACTAGGGACTCATTAATCCATGCCCTATAGCCCCTAACACTAGTAGTAAGATGTTCCCTAAGTTGTTCATCTAAGACTTGTTGAACCACATCTCTCGTAAGGTTTACAACCTACAAAATGTTCTTTAGAGGATTTTGTGGCATCTTTAGGCGTCTAAATCCTCCTTTTAGAATAACATGTGCTCACCTAAGTATCACTCCCAAATAGAGGGCCTAACTAGCTGTCAATGCTCATAAGAGTGCCTCTCAGCCTCCATGTGTCCATAGGCCCCCTCCAGTCCAAATGAAGTTATAAGAAAGAAAACACTGTTATAAGTATTCCAATGAGCACAAAAATTAAGAAAGCTAACAATTTAACTTTATTTTGATTATGCATGATCTCTAATAACTTCTTAGGATGATGGGTACTAAACTGACAATAGAAAACATGCATAATATAGATCCATATTTAGTAGAGCACTTAACCCTTAAGCCACCCGATTTATATAGCCCAATTGTTTCAAGAATACATCATTAAAAAGGAATAAAATAATAGGAATAAATAAAGAATAAGGAAGAAAAGTCCATTCAAACTGACACATACCCCAAGAATTAGGGCTAAGCTCAGGATTCAAAGATTTCTAAATTAGATCGAATAATCGAATTGGAATAAAAAAATCCTTAAAGTGAATGGTAAAAAACCTTAATCAAATTATATCAATTTTCTAAAAAAAGACAATATTGGAGATTTTATATTATCCAAATCAAGATTCGGATCGAACTATCCATTATTGAAAAAATCAAATCAATATATATATATATATATATATGAACAAGGTTTGACTAGCTTAATTACCTATATACAAACACAAGTCCCAAATCTATTATTCAAAGATCAATAATAAGTTAAATCATTAAATCTAAACTATATCTCTAAAAAACTTATTTCTAACAACCTAAATTATAAGATTTAGAGTTGTATTAATCTCATTCTTAAATTAACTAAGTAATTCAATACTTAGATTAAACAAGTTTTATGAAATTATCAAGCTAACTCAATAAACTCACAAAGTCCACTCAAGAAGATAACCAATCTCACAAAATTAAGCAAAAACCAATCTTATCTTTATTGATGATCGAAGAGGGGTTTGAATACCCTTTACATATGTTTAAGAAAATCCTAAAGAACTCTATAATTTAGCCTTACATGTCTTGGCCAAATTCTCATAATCCTAATCCTATTTGAATAACTAATCTCACTTACACATGAAGACTAAAAGACATAATCCTATTGGCTGGCAAAATTTAGCCTAACAAACTTTTAGTAATAAAATATGTTATTTCAAGGTTCTTTATTAAGAGAAACAACTAACTAAAGAATCCTAACTAAAACAAGCTAAGTATTCGACGAATGAGGAGATTTTCTTATGGCATTAGGAAGATAATGCCAATTAAGCATATCCTTTAAGATTCTTTGACTTTTGGCTTCTCTTAATATGTTACATATATTTAGGTTTATTTCCCACACTTTGGTCAAATGGTGTTGGGCTTGTTTCGTTTCCATCTATTGGGCTCCATTGAATTAAATTAAGCATTCCACTTGAAAAGTCCAAGCTTCCATCCTTATACAATTAGGCTTCATATAAGCTTTGATCTTCTTGGGCCAATCCACTTATAATTTTCCCATGCATAAAACTCCAAATACATCTTTAAACTTCTTAAGCCTTCCTTTTTTTATTATGCCTTGAAGTTGTAATGGATCCTTCTATGACTTACCTTTGCCAAATGGATCATTCCCTACTTCCTCAAGAGGATTTATCCTTGAATCTAAACCTTTATCAAAGTCAAAATGAGATAAATCTGCAATATTAAAGGTAAAATTAACATTATAATCACTAGGCAAGTCTAACTTGTAAGCATTATCACTAACCCTCTCTAAAACCTGAAAAGGTCTATCTCCCCTAAGCCTAAGCTAACTTTTCCTAAGATTAGGAAATGTTTGTATCCTAAAATGTACCCAAACCCAATCTCCTAATTCAAATACAACTTTAACTCTACCCCTATTTGTGTTTCTAGCTACTTATTCATTCCTCCTTTCTACATTAAAATGCACCTTTTCATGCAATTATTTAACATAATTAGATTTTTTTACTTCTAAATCCATATGAAATTTTAAAGGTATAAGGAAAAGATCTAATGGACTCAATGTTAAAAACCCATAAACAATCTCAAAAGGGCAATAATAAGTGGATGAATGCACACTACTATTATATAAAAACATTATATATTGTAAGCAAACCACCAAAGACTTTAAGTTCTTTTGAATCAAACCTCTTAAAAGTTGACTTAGAGTTTTATCAACAAATTCAGTTTGACCATCAGTTTGAGGAGTGACAAGTAAAAAGTAACAATTTAGTTCCTAACCTACCCTATAATGTTTTCTAAAAGAAACTCAAATAATTTGAATCCATATCATTAACAATAGTTTTAGGCATAACTTACAATCTTATAATTTCTTTGAAAAATAAATTTGTAATGTTAATGGCATCATCTGTTTTATCATATGCAACAAAATGTGCCATGGAAAATCCATCAACAACCATAAAACTTAAATCATTACCATGTTTATACCTAGGTAAACCTAAAAAAAAAAGTCTATAGAAATATCAATCCAAGGGCATACTAGGTATGGCTAAAGTCACATATAAACCATATGGTTTTGATTTAGACTTAGCTTGTTTACATGTAACACATCTATCACATGCTTTTTACACATCTATTTGGATATTTGGCTAATAAAAGTGTTCATACAATACATCTAAGGTATTTTGCACACCAAAGTGCCATATAAGCTCACCTTCATGGGCTTCCTTAATAAGTAATTCATGCAAAGAAGATTTAGGCACACAAAGTTTGTTGTCTTTAAATAAAAATCCAACATGCCTATAATACTTTTCAAAAGCAATTTTCTCACAATTTTTGTAACACATGTTGAAATCAATATCGCCATCATATAGATTTTTAATATACTCAAAACTAAGCAATTTAGAATCTAAAATAGTAGGAACAGTATACCTTCGAGATAATACACTGGCTACTATATTATCCTTACCTTGTTTATATCTTATGACATATAGAAAAGACTTTATAAACGCACTCCATTTAGCTTGCCTTTTATTAAACTTTTGTAGTCTTTTAAGGTATTTCAAAGACTCATGATCCATATGAATAATAGGTTCTTTAGGGCAAAGATAGTGTTGCCAAGTTTGCAAGGCCCTAACTAATGCATACATCTCTTTATCATAGGTTGACTATGTAAGAGTAGGCCCACTAAGTTTTTAACTAAAATAAGCAATCAGCCTCCCTTCTTGCATTAAAATAATTCCAATGCCTAAATCTAAAGCATTATATTCAATTTCAAAAGTGTTAACAAAAATAGACAAAGCTAACAATGGTGCATTAGTTAATTTAAACTTTTACAAATCAAAAGCTTTTTGTTGTGCTCCCTAAATTGAAAACCAATACTTTTCTTTATAATTTTAGTTGTCGGTGCCACAAATATGCTAAAATCCTTAACAAATCTTTTATAAAAACTAGCCAAACTATGAAAAGATCTTATCTCGCTTATATTAGTAGGTGTTAACTAAAAGGAAATAACACTTACCTTTTATTCATCAAGTTATATTCCATCTTTACTAACTACAAATCCTAAGAAAACAAGTATATTAGTACAAAAAAAACATTTTTAAATTTTAACATGCAACTTTTCTTATGCAAAACATCAAAAACTAATCTAACATGTTATAGATGCTTTCCTAAGGATTTAGAATATACATGAATGCCATCCAAATAAACAACTACAAATATTCCTAAATATGCACATAACACATGATTCATCAACCTCATAAAGGTGATAGGGGCATTAGCTACCCCAAAAGGCATCACTAACCAATCATACAAGCCATATTTAGTTTTAAAAGTTATTTTCCACTCATCCCCCATCACGCATATGAATTTGATGATATCCACTTTATAAATTAATCTTTGAAAACATAGATGTACCATGCACCTCATCTAATATGTCATCTAGCCTAGGAATTTGATTCTTATACTTAATCGCAATCTTATTAATTGCCTTACAATCCACACACATGCACCATGATCCATCCTTTTTAGGTACAAGCAAAACATGAACTGCACATGGACTTATATTTTCCCTTACCAAACCTTTCTCCATTAGCTCTTCAACTTGCCTTTAAAGTTCCTTTATCTCTATGGGATTACTTTTATAGGCTGGTCTATTAGGAATTTGATAGCTCAGGATAAAGTCAATTTAGTGTTCAATAACTCTTAAAGGTGGTAATCCCTTTGGCATGTCTTCGAGAAACAAATCTACAAAATCATGCAATAAAGAAACAAAACAACTAGGAAGAAATTTGGTCAGATAAATCACTAAATGAAAAACATGTTAATTGTAAATCTTTAAATAGCCATATGTGTTTTAGCTAGCAACATTTTCCTTACATCTCTCTCTTTTGTATAAAAACTTTTTTTCACACCCTCTCCTTTTGTGTGCCCTCTTTTTTTCTCTCCGTTTTCTTCTTTAAGCTCATGGCCCTCTGGGGTTTTCTCACAACTCTCCTTTTACTATGCTAATTATTTTTCTTATTTATGCATGTGTTCTCTCTCTCTCTATCTCAAAATCTTTTGATCTTCATAAATTTGAGAAGGGGATAAAAAAGATAATACAATATGTTTTCCTCCAAAATCAAACTCATATACATTTGAAAACTCATCATGTTTTGCCCTCCTTTCATATTGCCAAGGGCATCCCAAAAGTATATGACTTACTTGCATTGGAGTTACATCACATAACACCTCATCATTGTACTTACCCATAGAAAATGCTATCCTAACATGTTTTGTTATTTTAATCTTGCCACATTCATTTAACCATTAAAAATGATATGGCTTATAATGCTTTAAAGTTGGCAACTTCATCTTTTCAACTAAGTACTAACCGCATTAGTGCAACTACCACTATCAATTTTAACAAGACATAAATTACCATTTATTCTACATATATCATGAAAAATATTTTCCCTTTGCTCATATTTGTTCTTAATTTAGGCATTTAAAGTAAGTTTAGTTACAAAAATATTAGTTACCTCATTAAGGTCTCTTTCATTAACATCACTAGCATCTTCTAATGGAGACATTTAAAGATCGATTTCTTCTTTATCTTCACCAGTAATTCTTCCATCCTTCATAACCATATTTCTTTTGTTAAGGTAATCTTATGCAACATGCATTCTTCTTTAACATTTGAAATAAAAGATTGAACTACTCTTATTAGGCTTATTAGATTAAGCTTTAGTAGGCAAATTACGCTTCCCTCTTTCCTTTATAGGTGGTTTAGCCTTAGACGTTATGTTAGGCTTATCACCTCATTTAAGCTTGTTCGTCCAAGAAATTGAATTGAAATTATGCCTATAAGGCTTACCTTTTAGTTGTTTTTCCACCTTAAGAGCATTATGGTGCAAATTTTCCAAATCATTGTAAGGGTACATCTCCACTTGATTAGCAATCTCCTTATCGAGCCCATCAAGAAATCTAGCCATAGTTTGCTCCATGGTCTCTTTAATTTAGACCTTAATAAAGTCACCTCTAATTTTATATAATACTCTTCCACACTTTCCCCCCTTATACTAGTGTTCGCAATTTATTGTTCAAATCCCTATAGTAATGACTAGGTACAAATCATTTTTTGATGACTCTTTTCATCTCTTCTTATATATTAATTAGATTATCCCTACATCTTTTCCTAATGTACATGATTTGATCCCACCAAATAATAACATAATTAATAAATTCTACAACTATAAGTTTAACTTTCTTTTCTTCACTATAATTAGGACAATCAAATATAAATTCTACTTTCTTTTCCCGTGACAAATAGGCCTCGGGATCACCCTTGCCACTAAAAGTAGGAATCTTTAAGTTGATGCCACTTAGATTGTCATCTTAGATGCTAGACTTTTAGGAACTTTCCTCATGCAATTTGTTGTCCTCCTTGTCATGAATGAATCTTCCACATGTTGGTTGTCTAAGATTGGTGCATGTGTTGTTAGAATTGGAGGCATTTTGGATGCTCCTTAGTTGCTCTTTAACTTCTTTGAACTTTTGTTGTATATGGGCCATGGTATCTTGCATAGAATTCATAAACAACTTCCATTCCATATCATATTTAGGTTCTGCCATGGTTAGTAAATAATAATGAAAATCCTCATAAAATACTCCTTTATGTGTTTACACTCAAGTGATGGTACTCACACTCATGTTTAACTTAAATTTGGCTTTTACCCTCTTATAGGCTCACACACTCTTGGCTTTTACCACTAAAGATTCTTTTCTTTAAGCTTTTTAAAGACTAAGTTACTTTATGTAAAGACAATCTCAAACCAAACACAAAACAAGCATAAATTAGTCCTAAAACACTTAGAAAGTAAGGAATTGAAATAAAAACAACTTGGCGGCAAACAAACAAATAACTAAATACCTAATCAAAATTTAATAATTTAAAGGTATATGAAGTTGAAAATTGGTGTTTTGAAATTAAGAATAAGGTTGAATCAAGTCTAGGATGAATGGTTCATAGGGACTTTCCCAATTCCGTTCAAAACAAACACATTGCAAACATAGCTTCTTTTCTTTCTTTTCTTTTTTTTTTTTTTTTTTTTGACATTTTCTTCCCACTTTTTTTAACTTTCCTTTTTTTTCAAAAAAAAAAAAAAACTTTTGAAAGCTAAAAACATTATTGAAATTGTAAAGATTACAAAGAACAACTCAAAACACAATACAAACACAAAGCAGTTGAATTTTAACTACTAGGGGTATTTTGGAAATTTTGCCCTTTCTAGAATTCTATACAAAGAAGAAGTTAAATCCTTAAATCTAAATTAGATCTCTATAAAAATTATTCATAGCAACCTAAATTATAAGATTTAAATTATGTTAATCTCAATCCTAAATTAACTAAGTAATTGAAGACCTAAATTAAACATGTTTTGTGAAATTATCAAGCTAACTCAACAATCTCACAAAATCCACACAAAAACTCAAAAAGAGAATAATCTCACAAAATTAAGCAAAAATCAATCTTATCTTTATTGATGGTTGAATAAGGGTTTAAAATACCTTTTACATATATTTAAGAAAATCCTAAAAAACTGTCTCTAATTCAGCCTTACAAGTTTGAGCTAAATTCACATAATCCTAATCCTATTGGGATAACTAATCTTGCCTACGCATACACACTAAAAGAAATAATCCTACTGGCTGCCAAGATTTGGGCTAACTAACTTTTAACAATAAAACACCTTATTTCAAGGTTTCTTCCAAAGAGAAACAACTAACTAAAGAATCCTAACTAAAACTAAGTATTAGGCCAATGAAGCGATTTCTTTATGGCATTAAGAAGATAATGCCAACAAAACATATATGTTAAGAATCTTTGACTTTTAGCTTGTCTTAACGGCTTACATACATTAGGCCTTATTTCCCATGCTTTGGTTGAATGGTGTTGGGCTTGTTTCCTTTCCATCAATTGGGCTCTATTGAATTAAATTAAGCACTCTACTCCAAGCATCCATACTTATTCAATTGGGCTTCATGCAAACTTTGATCTTCTTAGACCAATCCATTTGTAATTTTCCCATGCATAAAAGCTCTAAGTACAATTTTTAAAATTCTTAAGCCTTCCTTTTTGTGACTGGGCCTTGAAGTTGTAATGGATCCATTGATGACTTGCCTTGACCGAATGCATCAATACACACACAGTTCGGTTTGATCCTTTTAGTATAAGATAGTTCAATTCAATTCTTAATTCAAATAATATAAAATCTCTAATGTCGTCTCATTTTAAAAAATTGATATAATTCAATTTGAGTATTTTACTATTCAAATCAAGGATTTTTTTCACACACACACACACACACATACATACATACATATTGTAATTATTAATTTTTTAATTAATACACTCAATTAGTATATATTATTATTAATTAGACTATTTATTAATTAATTATTATAATTAGTAGTAAACATTACAAAAATTTAATTTAACATTTATAGTATAAGTTATTAGTCATAATTTATTTAAATTATTACTTATTTCTTTAGTCCTTAAAGATGTACAAGTGCAAATTGTAAAATTTATTTTATTTTAATTTATAAAGATTAAAATGTAAATTTTAATTTTAATAAATTGAAATAATCAATACTCGAACTAGTACCAAGCTAAACCTAACCGTCCTAAATCAAATGAAAAAAATAAATTAAACCATCCTGAATTTATAAGGAGTTGAACAAAATTGGATAAAAAATTTAGTCAATAATAGTCCTCTATTTTTAAAATTTCAAAAATTTCTATCAGATTCTAGAGATTTTCAAATATTAGAATTGGAATGTACCATGTTCACCTCTATTAAGAACCCTCTAATAGTTAATAAGGTATGCAATGTAACATCCCTATCAACATTCATTGGCATTCTCACATAAACCTATTCATTGCATAAATGATTTGCAATCCCACATGAACATAAGAAGTGGATAAATGATCATTTAGATATGTGAATTGGATAAGCACGATGATGCCACTTGCACCATTGCATATGGGACACTTGAAGATATATGTAATATTTGTATAGTTGCATGGAAAATTATCTTATGTTGTGTGTATGTTATAGTATTTTAGAGCTTATTTAAAAATAACAGAAGCATATGGGGATTAGGACATGGATGAATGTGATGAAGGAGTGAAAAAGAGAGAATAAAGGGGAAAAGTGAACTTTCAAGCAATGGAAATGAGACACCATGTTTTTGTCTTATTATAATAGGTTTATAAATGGAATTTTTCATCCTTTAGGATAAGAATAGAGGGATTAAACATGAGGGACAGCTGAAGAAAAAGATAGATAAGGAAGAAATAAAGAAAAGAAGAAGAAGAAGAAGAAGAAGAAGAAGAAGAGGGAGAAGATTGAGCTGCCTAAGAAGGAATCCTAAGCTTTTCTAGTTTTGGGAAAATAGGCAAGTTAATTTATCTTCTTCTCATATGAAGTTAATCCCTAATGACATGTTAATCATGCATGGTTAGTAAAAATTATGGAGTATTTGAGGTAGAGCTCATGTATGGAATTTGAAATTCAAGGGAGACAATAGCTGATTGTGTGTGTTTTATTGTTAGAGCATAATTTTGTACCCATGATTTTATAACCTTAGCATAGGAATTAGGAAAAGTGCAAAATATAAAAGTTGTAACTTTATGCCCCTATAAATTCATGCCAAACATTTTTGCTTAATTTAGTGTGTGCGAGGAGATATGGCTCCCTCATTAGGGCTGGTTCACAACCAACTGAAATCACCTTAGTCTTTATATTTTCTTTTATTTTGATGACCTTATGTTGGATTTAGACAAAGTGAAAAGCATGAAATTTGTAGGGTTTGATCCCCTCTAAACACCTGTAATTCAATTTTGCTTGATTTGTTGTGTGGAAAGAAATATGGCTCATTGATTATGACTGGCCCTGAACCCGATGAAACCTCATCAGTCTTATAATTCTATTTTCCAAGAATTTGGTGGCCATAGATTCAAAATTTAATGATGTATCCAAATTGAAATTGTATATTTATGTATGATCTACATGCATGTGAAATATTTTTTCCAAATTCAATATGGTTATTGAGATATTATCCCTTCATTATGACTAATTGTCAATATGTTAAAAACCTGCTCACCTTGAGATTGGTCAATTATTTTGGTGACTTTATAGACTGAATTAGGAAATGAATAAAGCATGAAAAATATTCCTTTATATGTTTTTTTAACTTTTATTATATCATTTTTGTAATTGGATTTGTACAATTTGAGATATACCTAAGATTGAGAGACCTACTCAAACTGAGATGACATTGAAACGGGGCAAAATTCCAAAATTCATCACATTTTCTAAGTACCTTATATTGACCTGAAATTTGAATGTGTTATATGATTATGTGTTTAGTTTATTTGAAAAAAAATCAAGTTATTTGGATAAGTATATCTAGATATATTATTGTGAGAGTGTAGTAAGGTCAGGCTGCCATATAAGGAAAATATGCATAAACACTAGGTCCACTTGCATGGATCATGTCATAGTTACACACCAAGCATTCACAATCATTTTGACATACTTATAACCATGTATTTATCAAATGTTCGGATCTCAACACTTTGAGGAAGCCCTATAGAGATAACCAAACCTACCATAAAGGTTGATCACATCAAAAGCTGAGTAAAAACAATAATTAGATTCTAATGTGTATGTGTGATAATTTTATGATGGAATTATATTCTATTATATGTATATGTGATTGAATAGTTACCTCTTATATATGCATACAAGTCAAATGAGAATTATATACTCTTAATGATTACGTAGTATACCATTGTTAATGAACACTTGCATATAAAACTAAAAGGATGTTGTGACCGGCATGTCAAACACGTGCAAATCACTTAGAAAAAAGGCCAAAATACTCACTTGTTATATGTTGGCCAGTAAAATCAAATGTCACTTGAATCACATAAATTCTCAATAGTAGTGTTTAACTTGCAAGGTCATGACAAAAATCAATCTATTGCACTTACACTTACATAGTCAATTGTTATAGTTGTAATGTATCCTGATGATATTCTTATGTTGGTTGTGCCATAAGAATCTGATTATTATTTTTATTCATTGACGCGTGACTCATCAAATCTCAATTATGTTTTTCAGATACTCAAGTATAGAGTTTGGATACTTTGGTGTATAAATTTTTGGATAGAGACATATGGACCATAGGTCGTCGACTGAATTTCAACTCTCTCTTTCCTTGTGTCACGTACATATATCTAGATAGGAACCAGTTTATGGTCTCTAGCCTTAAACATTAATTAACATATATATACATTGAACACATGTTGGAATGTGTATGTATGATAAATAAACCTTTATGCATGTGTATTTTTGGACTTGAATGTCATGATTTGTAAATGAAAATGATCGTTACATGCCAACCCTTAACAACAATGGTCTAGAAACTTATAGAGATAGGCTGTAACTACTGACCTTTAGTTAAAATGTTGAGCTATTCTAAAGTCCTCAAGGGCTAGTAATGAACATATCACCTCTATATCCCTCAAGTTGAAGAACAATGTTCCCATCATGTTGAACATTTTAAAGCATTTAGCCACCTAATTGATATGTTTAAGGGAACTATGAGCACTCAAAGTCATTCTTCCTTTTCATGTAGGGAACAAAGCCAAGTAGTCACCTGATGTAGTCAATCTGTAACACCGAATAATACACATCGACATTAGTAGAAAGGGGAATACTTGAGCATTGAATCCCCATCAGGTAGGTGAAGTTCCCTAACCTGAATAGGAGCTTGCCAATATGCGAGAGGTGGTACAAATGGTGTTCAACCACCTTTCAACTAATGCTTGCATAGAGTACGAGATGGAAGCATTACCAAAAAAGTGAAGGAACCCCATCTCCTCAATCCTTATGATCACCTAAGGGGGAAGACACTTGACAAAACATACCTACAGGTGTAATCAACTTACGTACTAAAAGAGATGTTGGCTTAAAAAGGAATGAAGAAAGTCAGCAAAATATAACACAAAATAACAAAAAAGTGAATATAGCCAATAGTTTAGAAAATAAAGTAAATTAAAAAGTTGAATATTAAGAGGCACAATAATGTGGATGAAAGTTAGAAATCAGAGATCATAAGATCACAAACCTCAGGTATGTACAATAAACATAAAATTTATTCGGTAAAGTAATTTTTGCATTTTTGTATGCAAGTGTAGACTAAGGAATACATGAAGTCATAATAATTAAGCTAAAATTCTAAAGACATCACAAGGAAAAACTTAAAGTATCGCATTAGATGGAACAAAATATTTTTTTAAGACTAATCTCGAATTTCATGCAAGCATATAGGACATTAAAATAAAAATCATGACTAATGCCTAATGTGATGAAAATATTAAATTCATGAACATTCTAAATGTCTATTGTCAAAAATCAAACAAAATTTGCAAAAATAAGTTCATGAAAATTTGAAAAAATTCGAACAATTTATAAGAATAAAATTTTATGGATCTTGGTAGTATGTATTTTGCTAACTTAAATTATTTTATAACTAACACAAACTATTTTAATATGTAACAATAAAAAATTGAAGACATAAAATAAGGCTACAATTGAGCAAAAATCAAAACATTTTTGCCAAAATTTTTCAAGTGAGTGTCCTACAAGTTAATTTAATTTTGAAAACTAACCTAATGTTCAAATGCATATAAGGGTTGGTGGTAGTGCTAAAAATTTGAATGGTATAAAAAATTGAAGAATTAATTAATTAATGCATATGAAATAGGGATGAAGAAGGACTTACTAATTTAGAGACAACACTAAAGAGATGGGAGTAAAGGTCGTATAGTATATGTAGGTCCCTATCCAGCTCTAGACCCTTTAATCACATCTTGGGAAGCACATGTTTGAGTGATGAGACTGACACGAAGCTATGGCATAATATCAAGGACTCGAACTCATCATCGGGAACTAATCCCTTTTGTGATGTAAACATCCAAGGCAAGATAGAAGATCCACTTCAACTTCATGGTCTAATCACAAGAGGAAGGGTTAAGAAGTTCAAGGAAGTAATTAGAGCATTTATAAAATAAGTAATTATCAGATTAGCCTAATATCCATTATAAGGAATTTGAGGATCTTTTTCAAACCAAAATGAAGCTTTTGTACCTTATTTATGTGGAAAGAAACTCAAAATGAAGGCTAAAAGTTAAAGGAAGTTTAATTGAAGAAAGAAGGGCAATAGGCAAAAAAAGAAAGAAAGCACAACCAAAACGCACGATCATGCATCGAGGAGCCAAGTTTGACCAAAATGCATGGTTGTGAGTCGAGGGCGTGTTTTGCTAAATTAAGAATCGTAGCACTTCACGATCAGGCGATATGCCTCAATAACTTTTTGTTTTCTCTATTTTTATAATAAAAAGTTTGAGTTGTTTCTTCCTATTTAGCTAGGATTCCTATAAAAAGTATATTTCTTATTTAGATACAACTTTTATTTAGGAATTTTAAACCTTTTTAATGTAGGAGACTTCACTTTGTAATGGTATTTAAACACCCCCTCCCCCCATATTCAACCATCAATAATAGATTATTATTATTTTGGCTTAAAGCACCTTGTGAGATTTAATTCTCTTATTGAGTTCTTAATAAGGCTGAAAAAGATTATTGAGTGAGTGCATAATAATTTATAAATTGGTTTAATCGAGGTAATAAATTACTTAATTTAAGATTAAGATTAACACCACTTAAATCTTTATAATCTATATTCCTAGAAAATTTTTTTCTAGAGGTCTAGTTTCGATTTAAGGATTTATCTTATTTTGATCTTTGAATTAGAACTTAGGACTTGGTTAGTATTATAGCAAAGGTCAATTCAATAACAAAACATATCATTATTTCTTTCTTGTTCTTACATTATTCTTTGCATGTTCTTGTTATGTTCTTCATTCTTTTTCTTTGCATCATTCAACCATTTTTAGATTCTTCCATTTAACTTTTGTTTTCTTCATTATTTCTTATTCTAATTCAATTCTTCTTGTGTCTAATCTATTTCTTAGTGTATAGGGTTAAACATTATCCAAAAATTCAAGAAAGGGCAAAATTATCAAAATACCCCTACTTTGCACAATTCGGTTACCTTGTTATTTTCATTATGTTTTGAATTGTTTCTTATAACTCTAAACTTGTTTTAGCTTAAAAAGGTTAAAAAAAGGAAAAGAAAATAAAAGAAGCTAAGCATTTTTAAAGTGTTGTTTGCAGTCGATTTTGGAAATCCCTTTTCCATTCAACCTAGGCTTAATTCTTACCATATCCTTCAATTCAAACACCAATTTGCAACTTCAAATTTCTTCTAATTTCTTATATTGTCATTAAGTCTTTAGAAATTTATTTTTACAACCAATTATGTTGTTTTCAATTCCTTTATTTTTTAAGTGTTTTAAGAGTTAGTTTATACTTATTTGTGTTCTATTTAAGTGTCACTTAGCATAAAGTAATTTTGTCCTCAAATAACTTAAAGAAAAGAATCTTGAGAGGTCAAAAGGCAATAGTAGTGAGTTCATAAGGGGTAAAAGCCAATTTAACTTAAACATGAGGGTGAGTAACATTAATTTATTGTAAACATGTAAGAGAGAGTTTTATGAGGTTTTATTTTTTATTTACTAGCCATGAAAGATTTGAAGGAAGTTGAAAGAGATTCTAAATTTAAGTTGTTCTTTAAAGGCTTAATTGATTCCATACAAATGGTGGACAAGGGACATACATGCAAGGATTGGGCAATAAAAATGGGCAAAGTGGAAAAGATAGAAGCTAGCCAACAAACCAATGCTTCCAATACCACCCGTACCAACTCAAAACAACTTAGGCGTGGGAGAGGCATACATGATGATGAGGAGAGCAATTCCATGGAGGAGATTTCCCAAAGGTCTAGTAAGCAAGATATTACCTTAGTGATATCAAGATGAAGATTTTTACTTTCAATGGAAATAGTGATCCAAGGTACATGCCATGGGAAAAGAAGGTAGATTTTATATTTAATTATCATAACTATAGTGATGAAAAGAGAGTTAAGCTTGCTACTATTGAGTTTGTAGATTATGCTTTTATATGGTGGGATAAAATTTTGTATTCTAAGAAAAAATGTGGGAATGATCCTACTAGTATGTGGGGATGATCCTATTAGTACTTAAGTAGAGATGAAATGGATCATGAGAATGAGGTTTGTACCTCTCCATTACTACAACGATTTGCATAACAAATTGCAAAGGATTGTACAAGGTGTTAGAAGTGTGGAAGAGTAATATTAAAAACTTGTGGTGACAATGATTAGGGCAAAAATTAAAGAGTCCATGAAGCAAATAATGGCGAAGTTTCTTGGTGGGCTCAATAATATTGCAAATCAAGTGCAATTGAGCCCCTATAATGATTTAGAGGACTTGTACCACCTAGCCTTCAAGATAGAAAAGTAACAAATGGGTAAGCCTTATAGGCTTAATTTCTCTTTTTTTTTTTTAGAACTAACAAGTTTAAAGTTGGTGATAAGCCCATTAGTAGGCCCCCAAAGTTGAACCACCTAAAAAGGAAAGAGGGAAGCCCAATTATGCAACCAAGACCGAACCTTCAAAACCCAACAAAACAAGTTCCATAGTGTGTTTCAAATGCCAAGAAAAGGGATAAATGGCATGAGAATGCCCTAACAAAAAGACTATAGTGTTTAGGGATGGCAAAATCACAAGTGAGGATGAGGATGATGGAGTAGAAACTAATCTCGAGATGCCTCAATTAGAAGATGCTATTGATGTGGACGATTTTGAAGACCCCAATAAGGTAACAAGTAAATAATTTTTTATGACTATGCATTCTTTAAATGCCAATATTAAAAATGATCAAGAATAAAAGGAAAATATTTTCATGCTAGGTGTAGAATTAATGGCAAATTGTGTCTTGTTATAATTGATAGTGGTAGTTGCACTAATGCAGCTAGCACTAATCTTGTTGAAAAATGGGACTGCCAACTTTGAAGCATCCTAAGCCTTCTTACCCTTTGTAATGGTTAAATGAGAGTAGGGAAATTAATGTAACCAAACAAGTAAGGATTGCATTTACAATGAGCAAATATAAAGATGAGGTTTTGTGTGATTTTATAACTATGCAAGCTGGGGTGCCCATGGCAATTTGATAGAAGGGCAAAACATTATGAGTTTAAAATGTGTATAAGTTTGATTTTGGGAGCAAACACATTGTACTACCTTCTTTATCTCATTCTTACATCTATGAAGATTAAAAAATCTTAAGGGAGAGAGAAAGCATGCAAAATCAAGAAGAATAAAATTTTGAATGGCAAAAGTAGAGTAATGAGAAAACCAAAAAGGGGTATGAGAATATGGTGGAAAAAGGAGAACAAAGAGGGGATGCCCACAACCCATAAAAAGGTGAGGGACATGTAAAAGGAGAGGGTGTGAAAAGAGCTATATTTGCAAAAGAGAGGGATGAGAGGAAAGCCTTGTTAGCCAAAACACCCATGGTTATGATTTTTTATAAAGATTGGAAACTAACTTGTTTTTCTTTTAGTGATGGTGTAACCAATGTTCTTCTTAGTAGTTTTATTTCTTCATTGCATAATGTTTCAGATTCTTTTCTTGAAAATGTGCCAAAGTGATTACCACCCTTAAGAGGTATTGAGCAATAAATTTATTTCATTTTAGGCTCTCAAATTCTTAATAGACCAACATATAGAAGTAATCTCGGGGACACAAAGGAACTTCAAAGGCAAGCAAAAAAGCTAATGGAAAAGGGTTGAGTAAGGGAAAGTATGAGTCCTTGTGTGGTTCCTATTTTATTAGTACCTAAAAAGGATGGATCTTAGCACATATGTGTTAATTATAGAGCCATTAATAAAACAACCATTAAGTATAGACATCTAATTCTAAGGTTATATGACATGTTACATGAATTGTCTAGTGCATGCATTTTTTAAAAAAATTGATTTAAAAAGTGGTTATCATAAAAATAGAATGCGAAAAGGGGAGAAATGGAAAATTGCTTTTAAAACTATGTATGGTTTGTATAAATGGTTGGTCATGCCTTTTGGGCTAACTAATGCTCCTAACACTTTTATGAGATCAATGTACCATATCTTATGTGCATACTTATGAAAATTTGTAGTCATTTATTTTGATGATATTCTTCTTTACTTTAGATCTTTAGATGAGCACACAAAACATGTTAAGGTTGTTTTTAATGTTTTACAAAAAGAAAGATTGTATGTTAACTTTAAAAATTATTCTTTATGCACTAGTAAGCTTGTTTTCATAAGATTTGTTTTAAGTGAGGATGGAATAGAAGTTTAACAAGAAAAGTTACGTGCAATTCAATCATGTCCAAAACCTATAAGCATAAGTGAGGTAAGCTATTTCCATGGTTTAGCTAGTTTTTATAAAAGATTTATGAAAGATTCTAGTACAATTACTATGCTCCTTATTGAAATTGTAAAGAAAAGTGTTGGTTTTAAATAGGAGGAGGCATAAGAAAAGGTTTTTGATTTGTTGAAATTTAAATTAACTAATGCACCTTTATTAGCTTTGTTTAACTTTGCTAATATTTTTGAGATTGAATATCACAATTTAGGTTTGGACATTGGAATTATTTTGATGCAAGAAGGAAGGCCTAGTGCTTATTTTAGTGAGAAACTTAGTGGGCAAACCGTTAAGTATCCCACATATGATAAGGAAATGTATGCATTAGTTAGGGCCTTATAAACATGGCAATACTACCTTTATCCCAAAGAGTTTGTTAACACATGGATCACGAGTCCTTAAAATACCTAAAAGGATAGCAAAAATTGAATAAAAGATATGCTAAGTGGAGTGTATTCATTGAGTATTTTACATATGTCATAAGGTATAAACAAGGTAAGTATATAAGTATAATATAATGGTCGATGCACTATCATAAGGTATACTCTTCTTTCTCTTTTAAACTCTATATTGCTTGGATTTGAGTATTTTAAAGATCTGTATATTGATGATGTTGATTTTCAGCTTCTACTGCAAAAATTGTAAGAAAACTAATTTTGTGAAGTATTTTAGGCATGATGGATTTTTATTTAGAGATAATAAGCTTTATGTGCCTATATCTTATTTGTATGAGCTTTTGATTAGGAAAGCCCATGGAGATGGACTTATGGGATATTTTGGAGTCCAAAAGACATTAGATATTTTGCATGAACACTTTTATTAGCCTAATATGAAACTTGATGTTCAAAGAATGTGTGATAGATGTGTCGTATGCAAGCAAGCTAAGTATAAGTCTAAACCGCATGGATTATATATGCCTTAACCCATTCTTAGTTCACCTTAGATTGATATATCTATGGATTTTGTTTTGGGGTTACCTAGGTCCAAATGTGGTAATAACTCTATTTTTTTGGTTATGAATATAGTTTCTAAAATGGCATATTGTATTGAATGTAACAAAACTGATGATGCCATTAACATAACAAATTTGTTTTTAATGAGATTGTGAGGTTACATAGCATGCATAGAACCATTACTAGTGATAAAGATAAAAAATTTTTGAGCTTCTTTTGGAAGACATTATGGAGCAAATTAGGAACAAAATTCTTATTTTCTATTTCATGCCACTAACAAAATAATGATCAAATCGAGGTTATAAATAAGACTCTATGACAACTTTTGAGAGTTTGATAAAAAATAATTTAAAGTATTAGGAGGAATGTTTGCCATATATAGAATTTGCATACAGTAGGAGTGTGCATTCTTCTACAATTATTGTCATTTTGAGATTGTTTATGGATGTATACCAACAAGTCCTTTGGATTTATCACTTATTCCTTTTAATTTGCATGTGGACTTGAAAGCTAAAAAGAAATCTAAATTTGTGAAACAATTGCATGAGAAGGTGCATTTGAATATTGAAAAAAGGAATGATCAAATTGCTAAAAACACAAATAGGGGTAGAGTCAAAGTTGTATTTTAACTGGGAGGTTAGGTTTGAGTACACTTTAAGAAAGAAAGGTTTCCTAATATTAGGAAAAATAAGCTTAACACTAATGGAGATTGACCTTTCCAAGTTTTAGATAGGGTTAATGATACTGCATATAAAATAGACTTGCTTAGTGATTACAATGTTAATGCAACTTTTAATATTATTTATTTATCTCCTTTTGAATTTGATGAAGGTATTGATTCGAGGATGAATCCTCTTAAGGAAAGAGGGAATGATGGAAACAACTAAGGCAAGACCAAAGATCCACTTCAACTTCAAGGTCTAATTACAAGAGGAAGGGTCAAGAAGTTTTAACGATGTAATTGGAGAATTTATGTAATAAGGAATTGGCATTGGATTAGCCCAAGATCAATTATATGGAATTGAAAGATCTTCTTCAAGCCAAAATGAAGCCTTTATACGTTATTTGCATGGGAAGAACCTCAAGATGACGGCTACAAATCAAAGGAAGGTCAATTAAAAGAAGAAGGGCAATGGACAGAAAGAGAATGGTACACATGGCTAAAACACATAGTCATGCTTCGAGGAACCAATTTTTGGTAGAACGCAATTACATGTCTAAAATGCATAGCCAAGTGTTGAGGGTGAGTTTTACAAAATTAAGGATCGTAACACTTCATGACAGTGCATTTTGGCCATGTGCCTTAAAAAATTTATATTTTCTTTATTTTGACAAGTGAATTTTGAGTTGTTTCTTCCTATTTAGCTAGGATTCCTATATGTAATGTATTTCTTATTTAGATATAATTTTATTTAGGAATTTAAACCTTTTCTATGTAAGAGACTTCATTTTGTAAGGGTATTTAAATCCCCATATATTTTGTTGTGAATACTAGGGGGAGAATATTTAGAGAACATGTGATGCTAAGGCATTAGACTTATTATGCTATTTTAAATGATAACAAAACCAAAAGAAGTTTTAATGTTTGTACTTTAGTGTTTTTGGACGATTTGAATATATTCGGTAAACACTAAAGGGGTAGATTATTATGAATGCTAGGGGAGAATGTTTGGAGAACATGTAACACCAAGACATGATGAACATTAAAGGGTCATAACAAGTTCAATGGGCAATGAGCAAATTCAACTAGTGTTGAACATCCCCCAAGAGGCATTGGATCATTCAATGGGCATTGAAAGATTAACAATGGATGTTGGTTGGAACCTACAAATTTTGAAAGTCTTCTAGACCTAGCAACAGGAGTTATCCCTTTGCAACAAACTTTAGAAAAGTGCTCTAAGTTGAGCTATACGGGCATTAAAGCTTTGTAGCGGGCATTGATTTGGACTAGCAATAAGCATTGCATATTTCCAACATGTGCTAGAAAGTGTCAAAGTTTGAGCTAAAGATCCTAGAACTAAAAATGCACATTGGCTCTTCTTAGTAGGCATTAAAAGAGTTTCCAATGGGCATTCTAAATTCGCACAACAAGCATGGAAGGTAACTGTATAAAGTTTGAAAAATAAAGCAACAAGTTCAAGCTCTCTAGAAATGAACAACAAGCATTGTTCTTGCTTCAACATGTATTATAGTCAAAGCCAATGGGCATTAAATGACAGAGGCTAGGTATTGAAAGTAACTTTTATGAGTTCAATGGGGGTTGATGAAGAACAACATGTATTGTCACCTCAATGACTAGTTTTGCAGAAAAGTTGCCAGACTAAACATCAATTGTTTCAATGGCTAGTTTTGGAGTTTGCCTATATAAGGAGAATTTTTTAAGACTAAAAAAATAAGAGGCTTTGAAGAATACTTGTAAAAATTTAGAAAACTTTTAGCAAGTCTTTGTGTAAACCTTTTTGGATGTTACTTGTATGTTTAGGTAGAGTGAGATTACGTTATTACTCTTTTGAGAGTAGGTTTTCTTAAACACCAATAGTGCTTTTATTGCCTAATTTGAGAGGCATTAACACTACTTGGATCTATCCTTGATAGTAGTTGTAAAGGTTTGTATTGTGCTTAGAAAAATACAATAGGAAAGGTTCCTCTTGAGCCTACAAAAGGGAAGGTTGTCTTTGAGCTTATAAAAGGGAAGGTTGTCCTTGAGCCTTAAAAGGGGAAAGAATATTGCTAAGCATACAAAAGAAATAGAAAGGACTAAGTAAAAGCTTAGGGAGTGGAGCAGGCAAGTTGTCAAACCATTATAAAATCTATGTATTGATTTATGTGTGTTGCTTTCGCAATATTTGGGTGTGTTTTTGTTTTTGTTTAAAACCTAATTCACCCCTCTCTTAGGTTGCCTCATCACCATCCAAGACCAATATTTGGTATTAAATCCTAACCTTTTTTGAAGCTTACATGCAAAAAGGACACGATCATGACATCCTAAAATAATCATTGACTAAAAGGATAGTCAGTCGTGGGACCTCTCTTCTCCAATGGAATAAACTATCAATATTGGAAGAGTGGAAGTATTACTTTCTCATATCTAATTCCATTGGGTTATGGAGAATTATAGAGAAAGGTCCATACACTCCAATGAAAATGCTTGTCGGTAGGACTCAAATAGAATAGGACATTGATGAGATGTTTGATAAAGAAAAAAAAGGCAAGCTGTTAACAATGATAAGGCCATCCACATGCTCTTTCATGTATTAAGCAGAAGTAAGTACAACAAGGTGAGCATGAAGTCTACTACCAAGGAAATCTAGGAGGCCTTCGAGATCACACGTGAGGGAACAAATCAAATGAAAGAAAATAAGATGGAGACCCTCATTTCTAAGTATGAAATCTTTATTATGAATTATTATGAAACAATCTTAAGAATGTATGATCAATTCATTGAGATTATTCGAGAAATGAAGGCTATTGGGAAGACATTCACAAATAAGGAACTTGTGAAGAAAATTCTAAGGTGTCAACCTAAGGAGTGGCTTGGCAAGGTCATCTCTCTCAAGGATTAAAAGGATTTGATTGCCATGCCACTTTATTAGCTGCTGGTAAATCTTACTAACTATGAGATGAGCCTGAATAGAGAAGCTCTTTCCATATTTGATGTAACAACCATTTTCATCTGACATAACTCATATGGCTCTGATACCAATAAATGTAACGATCGTATTGCGTTACCAATAAATGTAATGACCACTTGTGTTTACAAATCATGTTACTCTGACACCAATAAATTGTAATGACTGTATTCATATTTGCTCTGATACCAATAATTGTAACAACCATTTTTATCTGATAGAACTCATATGGCTCTGATACCAATAAATGTAACGACCAATTGTGTAACATCTCTATTCCTATTCATTGACATTATCACATGAATATATTTATTGCATAAATGATATGAAATCACATATGAGCATATGCACTGTATCAAATGATATGAAATCTCACATGAACATATGCATAGGATAAATAATCATTTAGACATGTGAATTGTAAAAACACGACAATGACAATTGCACCGTTGCATTTAGGATGCTTGAACATATATGCAGTGTTTGCATAGTTATATGACAAATTATTTCATGTTGTGTGCTTATTATAGCATCATAAATAATAGTGTTTGAGGGCTCATCTAAAAGTATAAGGATCATCTAGAAATTAGAGAATGGACGAAGGTGATGAAGGAGTGAAGAAGAGGGACTAAAATCAAAACTTTTAACTTTCAACCAATAGGAAACCATCCCTAATCTTTTGACTTATTTAAGATAAAAATATAGACCATTAGGGTCAGAATTGAGGGGTAAATCATGGAATACACCAGAAATAAAGAGAGAGCAAAGGAAAGAAGAAGAAGAAGAAGAAGAAGAAGAAGAAGAAGAAGAGGAAGAAGAAGAAGAAGAAGAAAGGGAGAAGAGTGAGCTGCCTAAGGTTTTCCAATTATGGGATAGTAGGTAAGCAAATTTATCTTCTTCTCAACTGGAATTAACCTCTCATGACATGTTAATCATGCATGGTTAGTGAGAATTATGGAGTAATTGTGGCAGAACCCTTGGATGGAAGTTGTAATCCAAGAGAACAAGAGCTGATTCTGTTGATTTTGCTGTTAGAGCAGAATTTTTCACCCACAATTTCATAACCCTAGAAGAGGAATTGGGGAAAGTATGAAACATGAAAGTTGTAGCATTGTGTCTCATATAAATGCATATGAAACAGTTTTACTTGATTCAGTGTGTGTGAAGAGATATGACCCCTTCATCAGGACTAGGTCAAATCTGAACCGAGATGATCTCAGTCTTCTATTTTGTTATATTTTGATGACTTTATATTCTGATTTTGACAGAGTGTAAAACATGAAACCTGTAGGGTTATATTCTCTCTAAATACCTATTAATCAGTTTTGATTAATTTTCTATGTGGAAAGAGATATGGCTCATTGATTAGGACTGACCCTTTACCCGGATGACACACCACCTTTCTTTTAATTCAGTTTTCCAAGAATTTGATGACCATAGACTCAGAATTTGATGGTGGTCCAAACTTGAAAGTTGTATATTTATGTCTAATATACATACTTGTAAAATGGGTTTGCCAAATTCGACATGGTTGTTGAGATGTTGTCCCTTTATCATGACTGGTTGTCAATATGTTATGAACCTACTTGCCCCGAGATTAGTCCTTTGTTTTGGTGACCCTATAGACTGAACTAGATAATGAGTAAAAACATGAAAAATGTTCATTTATATGTTTTTTAACTAATGGTAGAATATTATTGTAATTAGACTAGTACAATTTGAGATACACCTAAGAGAGTAAGACCTACTAAGACTGAGAGGATACTGCAATAGGGCAACATTTAAAAATTCACCATATTTTATGTGTATTAGATATTAGCCTAAAATTTGAATATGTTGTCCTATTATATGTCTAGTTTATTTGAAAAAAAGAATCAAGACATTTGGATAAGTATTTCGGGAGTTATTGCTATGACTGTGTAGCAAACTCAGACTGTCATATAAGGAAAATATGTATAAACACTAGGTACACTTGCATGAATCATGCCATAACTGCATACCAAGTATTGATAATCATTTCGATATACTTATACCCATGTATGTATCATATGTTAGGATCTCAATACTTTGAAGAAGCCCTACCATAAAGGTTGGTCACATCAAAAGGTAAGTAGAAACAATAATTGGATTCAATGTGTGTGAGTAAAAATCATAATTGGATTCAAGGGGTGCATGAGATAATTGTATGATATGATTATGTGCTATGACATGTATATATGATTGAATTGTTATATGTTACATGAAAATATAAGTCAAGTGAGAATGATTGAATTGTTACATGTTACATGGGAATAATATGATTATGTTCTGTTACATGTATATATGATTGAATTGTTACATGTTACATAGGAATACAGGCCAAGTGAGAATTAAATGCTCTTAACGATTACTTGGCATATCATTTGTGAATAAGCACTTGCATATGGAACTAAAAGGGGC